>JACSYO010001741.1:2500-227500 GCA_016806645.1 Ophiodon elongatus
CGACAGGAAATCAGGAAGGGGGGGATGGGGGGGAGAGGCTTGGAGAAAAGGGACAAGTGTCATCATCAATAATAGTCACAGTAATAGATTGCTCGAATAGCGTGTATTGCACATGTGTACACATATATGCGCTCTATGTACATGTGAGTCGGCGAGAACTGGACACATGTTGTATTGTCGCGACGGGAACGAATCGGACAGCACGGGAAGGGGAGGAGTCAGGAATGTGCTGTGATCAGTTCCAACCAAACACCGGGGCTTTTTCTTTTCTTCTTCCAATTTTTCAGTCACGAGCCGGACGAGAGAAAAGGTGACGGGGAGAGAACGTCTCCCTTCCAAGAGACGGAGGTAAGAGAGAGAGGGGGGAGGGAGAGGGGAGGGGGAAGAGGGGAGGAGGAAGAGGGGGGTGGAGGGAGGAGAGGGGAGGGAGGAGAGGGGAGGAGAGAGAGGGGTGGAGAGAGAGGGGAAGAGGGGAGGAGAGAGCGGGGAGGGGAGGAGGGAGAGGGTGAGAGTCACTCTGATGCCGAACCTCCTCCGTCTCCACCCGGGAGTCCAACAATACCCCCCCCCCCCCTTCTCTTCTCTCTCTCTCTCTCTCTCTCTCTCTCTCACACGCGCCGCATCTTAGCAGGACACTACATTTACACCACAGTATCAAACATATCAAGAAATATACAGCATTTCACTTGTGTAGCAAAATAGTCCGTGTGCGTGAAAGTGTGATTCACCTGTGTGTGTGGGGGGGGGAGGGGGGGGGGGCGGTAGCGACAGTGAAGCTGTGCAGCCTCTGGCCTGGGGAGGAGAAATTCGTCACCCTGACGTCACAAACCATCAGACCCCTGACAGCATGCTGTGTTGCTCTCAAACAGCCTCTTAAAGCCTCAGACGCCCCCTCCCCGCTTCTGTTTCTTACAATCTGGGTCTTATTTTTTGTAGTTTTGGCTGTCAGTTGAACTGAAAAAAAAGATCTGAAATGAATTAGTTTGAATAGTGTGTCTACAGTTGAATGGGTTTAATATTTATACGCAGGCGGGTTTTAAAAAAAAATCCTGAGGTCAATAGCCAAGTCCCCATCCGGACTTTAAACATATTTCTAGGCAACAGAAAACGCTAAATGAATGCTCCGTACCGCCGTTATGTGAATATGAGAAGTTGGGCAAATTGACATAAACAGTCGGTCCCATTAAAGATGACGTAATCATCGGATGAACCGCAGTATTGGTGGCGAGGTGATAGGTAGGACAGAAAGTTAGAGAAAAACAAATATAGCCAAACCAGATATAAAAAATATATAAATAAAAAATAATCTACATTTTCTCTAACTTTCTCTTTTTATTGTGAAATAGTTGTTTCAGACCTCTAAAAAAAACCCAAATCACTCTTTGGTTGAACTGCTTGCAACTCGTGCACACGATCAATCTACTCGGGTCCTGAGGAGACGTTGCTTCTCTTTGGATTGGGAACAGTAAACCACTTCACGTTGACGGTAAAATTGTCAGCAATATTCCCGCACTGCACAGCAACAGTTGGCTGTACAGCTATGCCGAGTACGGCGTTTTATTTGTTTGCGTCTGCTCGCGTTTCTTAGTTTGTATTTATTGAAGTTCTTGAGTTTCCAGATGGACCTGGTTAGCACATTGTTCTTGTTATCTCTGGAAACGATGGCTTGAATCTACAAAAAATAAGGCCCACGTTGTGCTAATCCAGAATTACCCCTCAATGTTAAAAACAATATATATCTTTATGCTGCAGTTCCTCTAATGGCCACTAGATGCAGGCAGAATACTATTCGTTGTTGGTAGTAGTGTAAAACATGGTAGTTTTGTTACTAAGACGTTTTGAAGTGGGGGTATAAATTGCCTGTGGTAGTTGCCGCTTTCTCGTTCCACCAACTCCTCCCCCCCAACCCGAGGCGCTGCTATTACCGACTACTGGTGTGACGGACGAAATGGCCTTAGTGTTTACACAAGCAAAAAAAAAAAAGACACCAGGAAACAGCTCAATAAATCAATCAGCCCGTTGATCAATCAATGCTTGCTCGCAACCATGGCAACGCGTGTGCTGGACATTGTAGTTCTCCCGGTCCCTGCTGTCCTATTAGTGTTATATTGCTTTGAACCGATGGGACACAGAGGTTAGCAGTGTCGGCTACGACACAGCAGAGGGTCGTGGGAAATGGAGTTTAGTGAGGTTGTGTCCGGCAGAGTTGAGTATTTATAGATGCGGGTCAATAGACTGGTCCAGTTCTGAGGCTCTGCGTCCGTTGGGTAGCTCCAGTGAGCAGAGGACGGCGGCTCAACGCTATCGTGAGAAGCGGCAAAACAAACGGTAGTCCAACGTTTAACTGGTGGTGGCTCTTGGGAGAATTGTGGCATAATTTGGTAGAACAGCCTTTTTTAAAGTCTGCGTCTTCGATTGAAGGATACGGAGCAATTGATTTGCCAAATAAAACTGTAATCTCTAAAATAAAATAAATATATATATTTTTAATTGGTTTGGTGCAGCGTAATCGTGAGGCTAAAGAAGTTGCGTTAGGTAAAAATTTGTTCCAGCAGGAATATTGAAAATATGAATTTACAGGATGATCTTGGCCACTTCAATGGCAGGAAAATGACCCCACTTACCCTGACCAAGAAATGTCTTCTCCATTAACGTGGAAACAGACAGGTTTAGATTGGCGCTTTCACAGCGCAATTCTGTGTGCCACCATTCGATCTCCGAAGAAAATTAAGGCTTCATTTACAGCACAGAGGAACCGGTGGCTATCGGTAGTTATCTGTAGCTATCGGTAGCTATCGGTAGCAATCGTTAATATCGGTAGTTATCTGTAGCTATCGGTAGCTATCGTAGTCATCGGTTGCAATCGGTATCGGTAGCTATCGTAGTTATCTGTAGTTATCGGTCGCTATCATAGTTATCTGTAGTTATCGGTAGCTATCATAGTTATCTGTAGTTATCGGTAGCTATCATAGTTATCTGTAGTTATCGGTAGCTATCAGTAGCTATCATAGTTATCTGTAGTTATCGGTAGCTATCATAGTTATCTGTAGTTATCGGTAGCTATCATAGTTATCTGTAGTTATCGGTAGCTATCGGTAGCTATCATAGTTATCTGTAGTTATCGGTAGCTATCATAGTTATCTGTAGTTATCGGTAGCTATCATAGTTATCTGTAGTTATCGGTAGCTATCATAGTTATCTGTAGTTATCGGTAGCTATCGGTAGCTATCATAGTTATCTGTAGTTATCGGTAGCTATCATAGTTATCTGTAGTTATCGGTAGCTATCATAGTTATCTGTAGTTATCGGTAGCTATCATAGTTATCGGTAGCTATCGGTAGCTATCATAGTTATCTGTAGTTATCGGTAGCTATCGGTAGCTATCATAGTTATCTGTAGTTATCGGTAGCTATCGGTAGCTATCATAGTTATCTGTAGCTATCGGTAGCTATCATAGTTATCTGTAGTTATCGGTAGCTATCGGTAGCTATCCCAGGTTACTAAAGAGTATCAGTGTAAGTTCTTCACAGTTACTATCCCTGGTAGCGGGAATGGCGACCCGGTGGAAGAACCGAAGTAACCGTGGAAAACAAGTGCGTCCTGTGTGTTGGGGGGAGGTCGAGGCTCTGAATAAGTTAAGCCATGGAGGGGCCAGCTAATAATGCAACCCATTGGATGTCGGCGGTCAAGACTAATCTCGACTTCCGATCTAAATGCGTCCCGCTGCGCCTGCTAGGGTAAACATGTTCGCAGCTAACTGCTGTTCATAAGGCAAGTCTCTGGCGACGGACGACCAAACCATATTTAAAATTAACAAGTAGTGAATTCTGAGGGGTGATGCAACTCAGCATCACCAAAACAATTTTTACGACCTGTCTTAGCTAAAAAATAAGATTTTCTTTTAAAATAAGTTTTAACTTAAATTCAGAAAAATCCGATTTAAGACGTTTAAAGGATGTGCGGAAATGGAGATGGCAACTACAACGTTGCCCCAGCATGTTTCTCAACGCGGACCCTACGTGGAGTAAAAGCTCATTCTGCTCACGGCTCACTGTGTGCGCCGCCGTGTTGCCATCGGCAGTGGATCGCGGTGAAGCTCCCTGTTAACGCCTCATCGCTGGACCAACCTATTCACCAGCACGACCTTTGACCTTAATATCCCCCCGGTCTGTAGTTGCTGCTGTTTGCCCGTGGGGTGCAGCCCTGCATGCTTGGTCCTGCCAGAGGAACTGGAGCTCCGCTGTTCACCTCCAACAACGACAACAACCACGACAACAGTATCCAGTCAGCCTCAACAGCTGTAAACAAACAAACAAACAAACAAACAAACAAACAAACAGGTGGCGGTCTGATGACATCAGACCATGTGCTTACTTCCTGTCAACAACCAAACCTTTAAAACATCAAATCTCCAAATAGAATATATTCATGAATCCAATCTGATTGGATAAAACATAATATATATATAAATATATATATATATATATATATATATATGTGTGTGTGTGTATGTGTGTGTGCGTAATAATATTATTCTTTTTTTTCTTTTTTATACAAAAAGAGAAAGTACTTTGTGTTTTTTTTTATACATATATGTATGTACAGATATAGAAAAGTGACCACACTGAGTCTGCTGTGACGTAACCATGGGCGACAGGACAGGAGAAAGTATTTACACCAAAGAGGAAATATTACAATTTAACAACAACAACAACAACAACAACAACAAAGAAAAAGGAGGGACGTGGTGGTCGTTGTGGTGTTTTGAAAACGGGCCACAATCCCACAATCCCCTTTTCGGAGAAGATGGGGGGGCGGGGCTCAAGCTCACATGACTCTCAATTGAAATGAGTGAAAGAGAGAGAGAAAGAGAGAGAGAGGCGGCGTACATATCTCAACCAATGAATACTGTTCAAACGGGCCTGATCCTGAGACACTTACACCAGATCCCATACAAGTTGGAGTGAATATCATCATTAACGTTAATGACATTAGTGTTCAGTGGAGACGTCTGCTGGGGACTTCCAGTGTGTACTGATGGCTTTAGAGGCTTTTCCTCCCAAACTAAATCAAAGTCTGTTGAGAGTACCCGGCGTGAATATTGTCAGATTGGAAAGAAAATACAATTCTTAGCAGTTTCAATATATATATACAGTGTATATATATATATATAGGAACTCTCTTGATTCTCTCTCTCAAGGTTGCTGAATAGTGAGATAAGAACAAATTAAGGCATCCAGATGAAGAAACGAGAAATGAACTGACTGAAAGGACAGCAGTACGAGCATGTGCATCGGTGTTCCTTCAGTCCTGATTGGCTGGTTGGTTTGCTGAGGTGCTGCGGCGGTCGTGTTTTGTGGTTTCTGATTGGATGTTTTTTTTTTTTATTATTTATTATTTATTATTTTTGAATAAAAGGCACCTAAGTTCCTCCTCTGTTCATTTTAAAAACAGTTTGCTCCTCCTCCGCCAGAGCCGGCGCCACGTTGGCTCGGCCGGATCCTCTGACCGACCGACAGACAGACAGAGAGACAAGAGGACAAGTCGTCCACTTGGCGTCTGACGTTTTGACTCAGATTCCACAGTCGGGCCCCGCTGTGGAGGCGGGGCCGAAATAGAAGGACAGGACAACGATTGGGTGGAAGGGAACAAATTCAGTGGTGCTGTGTACAGGTGGTAAAGTATGCAGGTTACAAGACGCGTGTCCCCTTGCCGACCCTCTCCTCCTCTGGTTTCCACGGAGATGCCAACAAGTCGTTTGCTCCTCCTCGGGGCCCGATGGAAGAAAAGAGACGTGTCCGTGTTTTCCCACAGTCTTCGTCTTCGTCTGCGTCCGTCCGTGGCGTTTCTCCTCGGGGGAAAATCAGGAGTCCTCCACATTGGCACCATTCTGCTCTGTGTGTTTGTGTGTGCACCAACGCACACTCTGCGGAAGAAGAAGAGGAAGAGGAGGTGCCAGAAGGAGGTGAAGTTGTAGTTGTTTTTTTTGTGTGTGATTCTCCTTTAAGCTCTTCCTACAATACAGGCTCTTCTTCCATTGGCTCCTCTGTGGACCTGAGGGGGAAATTTAACAATGTCAGATTCAACAGCACTTGTCAAAACATATAGAATACACACATATATATATATATATATATATATATATATATATATATATATATATATATAACCTGTGGCTAAATAAATAGATCTAATTTAAAATTGTATCTAAAGAAACTGGCATTGATGTCTTCATAATTCCCCAAAACTCCTGTCTGTTAAAGGCATACTGCAGGAATTGTATGTAAGAAGTGGACGTAGTCATCGGGACGTCACCCGTTGGTTTGTGGACTGCGGTGTTGAAGCCTTGAGTCGCCATCTTGTTTTTTTTTACAACCAGTGAACGGAAGTGACCATATTTGGAATGCGGAGGAGTGACGTAGAGATGCCTTACAGGGCTCTGGTAGCAGCCTGTCAATCACAAGGTAGCCCCCGGCCTGAAACATACTCCACTTTATGGTCTGATTGACTCTAAATGGACCATAATTTACTAAATGAACATCATGCTGTATTGAAGAAGACTTGAAACTAGAGATTGAGACATAAACTCATGTTTACAATGTTTACTGAGGGAATAAATCAAGAGAGAAGTAGAGTCATTTTCTCATAGACTTCTATACAACCAGAGGCGTCGCCCTCTGGTGGTCAGGAGAGAGAATGCAACTTTGAGACACGAGCTTTTCTTTTCAGAAGCGGAGGTTGCGTTTTTTTCTCCGCAGTGTCCGCCATGTTCATAGCTTCCTCTTGCATGTGTTGCTTGCGGATGCGGTTGGGGGGTGGAGGGGCACGCACCCAGTGCCCAAAGGCCAACACCCAGAAACATCCGGAACACAGCAAGATATGGAAATAGGGTCAAAGGGTCAGGTCTCTACAGACCCACTTTGAGCCAGTGTCGTGTCACAGTGCACCGCTGACCTGCTGGTTACCGCGTTGTCTGGATCCGAGCCCGGCTGCTCGACGTCAACGCTGAGCGAGGCCATGGCACTGACCGTCTCGGCCTCGTCCTTCTCCGACTGGCCCTCGGCCCCCAGGGCGTCGTCCAATAGCGAGTGGCCACTCGTCTGAGACAAACTCTGCAGACACGACCAGTGTTTATCTGGAGGAGTGGCGGAGAGAAAGAGGGATGAATGGGCGCTGTAGCTTCTTGTGTGTGTGTGTGTGTGTGTGTGTGTGTGTGTGTGTGTTTCTTACTCTGGATCTCTATCACCCTCTCCAGTGAGGCCCAAGCTTTTGGACATGGCTTCTCCTGAGGCCACTGAACCACTGAGTCACACTGGGAGAGGCAGAGAAGGCGTGTTAACAGAAAGATCAGACGTCCTGAAACACAGCGCTGAGCTCTGAGGACTGACGGAGGCGTCTCCGCCTTTCAGTCCGCATGCGCTGATCTGCTGTGTCCAAAGGAATAGTTCAACATCATTGGGGGAGAATCACTTATCGACCTCTCCCTCCAAGAGTCAGGTGAGAAGATAAATAGGAATCTTGTGTGTGATGAATTATGTGTTTAGCCTAGCTTAGCATAAAGTTTAGAAGCTGGAGGGGTGAAAAGCTTGCCTGGCTCTGTCCAAAGAGAAAGAAAATACACTAACAAGCACTTCTAAAGCTCACTGATCTACACACTGCATCTCCTTTGTTTGCCACAAAATGTCAAAAAATCAAATAAATAAATAAAAAGATTTGTGATTTTGGGGGTGCTGTATGCTTGAATTGTTTCTTGATTAACAAATGTGTATAGATCCACCAAGAAACACGATGCTACCACCACTTGGCAACCTCACCGTGATGACAGCTATTGCTCGCTAAGAAAAAAGATGGCGGACATGACAGCTCCCCTCCAGTTGAAGCCAAAACTTCTCGATGGGAATTTATAGACATCATGGTTGCTAAGTTGCGTCTTTCTAGCTAAACAGCTGTCACGGTGCTAAGCGCAGCAGCTAGGTGGCTGCGCTCGGCTCATGATTGGCTCGGCCGCGATTGTGGGCGGGATTAGTAAACAGTGTGTTTCACAGTGAGCTTTAGGGGTGTTGGTAGGCATATTTTTCAACATTGGACAGAACTAGGCTAACTGGTGACCCTTTACAGTCTTTATGCTAAGCTATGCTAACCAAGTCCTGACTCCGGGGAAGAAAAGAAGCAAATAAGCACATTCCCCAAAATGTTGAACTGATCCCTTAACATTCAAACGGACAATACCGTTGTCCTGAGAAGTGAAGCGGGCTGCTTGTTCGTACTACAGACTGAGGGCTCGTCTTACTGCCGGCGCCATAATTCCATATTATTCACAGAGATGGTGGTGGACATTCGACCATGAATAATTATCGACCGTCTTTCTCACCGGGTCTCCCAGAAGCGCGGCGACACAGGCTTCCGATGCGTCACAGATGGCAGTGAGGTCATGACCTCCCTCGAGCGCCATGACGACGCGCCCGCCCGCCAGATCCATCAGCAGCTGCGTCAGCTGACCAAAACCTGCCGACACACACACACACACACACACACACACACACACACACACACACACACACACACACACACACACACACGTCACAGGTAAGAAACACTGATTAAAAAGTATTTAGCCGCAGAGATGTCAAAGCATTGTCGGGGTCACCGTGGTAACCGGTGTAGCACTCACACTTGGCGGAGACGTTGTATCCTCCCAGAGGAGACTGATGACCCTCCACAGCGTCAAAGCCCGCGGACACCAGGACCACGTCTGGACTGAACTGCTGGGCGATGGGCATCACTACGCTCCTACACACACACACACACACACACACACACACACACACACACACACACACACACACACACACACACACACACACACACACACACACACTTTACAGCATGTTGCTTATCCTTAAGGCATTAGCATGAATTTTAAGCAATGCCCCAAACGTCATAGTAATGTTTACCTAAAGGCAGTGAGGTACTCCACGTCCCCCATAGGCGGCTCTACTCCTCCGGTCCACGCTATGTTCACATTGAAACCAACACCAGCACCTGATCCCACCTGCAGAGGGAGAGAGATTAATTCTTGTGTGTCTGTGTGTGTCACTGGAATATCAAATATGGAACAAACACCAAAGAACCACCAATAGTTGTGGAATAAATGACCAATAAATCACATGGACGTTGGTTCTTCTGGGTGTTCAAGAGGTACTTTGCAGTGGGGGCTGGGCAACATGCCAAAAGCCACAAAACTTGATCCAGAGTCAGCAAGCTTAATAAAGTATTGTTACATATTTGAAATATTTTTACTTTTAAAGCAAATTAAGCCACACAGAATGGAATCAACCACAAAATGAGTCTATGTTGCATTTTCTTTCCTGATGATCCTGCATCCATCTAATTGGACTAAATGTGTGTAAAAGGGCGCCAGACACTAAAACCACATTGTGATTCATGAGTGGTGGAGCGGGGAGCCAATCGGGAGGCTGTCCCTGTTTCTGTTTCTTACTCTAGTGTTTGTCGAAGCAGGAGAGAGTTTTATCCACTCTTGTGAGAAATAAAGTCAGAAATCAGGGCTGTTAGACGTCATGGCCACTGGCCACTGGCCACTGGTCACTGGTCCAGCAGAGGGCAGCAGGGAGCGGTCCACGGCAAGGTGGAAGTGGAGGCAGCGTTGCCAGATTTGGGCTGGTTTCCGGGCTACTTTTGATTTTGAATTGCATTGAGCTGATCGATAATAAATTGGGCTGAGGTTTGGATAAATATGGGGAAAACAATATTACCAAACAAACTGTCTTTTAATGGTCAAAACCTTAGATACAAAACCCAGTTATCTTTGTTGTGTCCACTCGCTCATATCACTCATTTCATTTGAGGAATATTTGACTGACATGCGTTGCATTCAATCGCCCTCAGAGAGAAGGGAGGACCTGCTTACAGTGACGTCTTCGTCATCGTTAGGCAGCCTCATCATCCAACAGTTTATCTCTGGTTGTTTGTAGCTCGTGACGTGTTGTCTACTGCACATGTAACGCTTTTACGGAGGTTAAGTTTATGATGTAAATCTTCAATCTGCCCACTCCAATTCTGTCTTATATCAGGCATGTGTGTTCCGCTTGGCATATTACATTCACACAGAAACATTAAGGATTTAAGATGGTACATGAAAGCAGAGACTGTATCACACGCCTGCTTTACCATTTATTTTCATTTGGCTTACTGAAGCCGTTCTGTCAAAAAAGAGTAAATAGATTGATTATAAGAGGCTGGAAGACGTTCAAATCAGGCAGTAAAATACTTAATAATACTCAAATAATACAAATTGTACGTAACATGTTATGATGTTGTCAAGGTAACGTCATATGTCGGAGCAAAGTGCTGTCATATTCGTATTTACATCATTTCGAGCTCTACAACTGTTTAAGAGGGGACGTCAGTCCAGTCCCGAGGGTTCAGGGTGTTAGTCCCCGATGAGGTTTTAGTCCTCATTGGGGACATTGGGACCCGCCCCCTTGTGTTTTTAAGAACTGGCTTAATAAACAAACTTTTATGAGGAAGGAAATGCATTTGTCAGGCCTCAAGGATACACTCAATGTGTTATAGTCAGACAAATTAAATCAGAACTGTGGACAGGGACAGGGACACACACACACACACACACACACACACACACACACACACACGGTGCTTTTAAAACACACTGGTGGTATTATCACCATCACTTAAGTGTTTTTACGAATAATACATTTTGACCTCACGTCAACATTTTATCATCTTTTTAAAAGTTCTGAGATAAGAGTTGACTTCCAGCCAGCGGGGAGATTCACCATCCAGCCAAAGGTCAGAGAGAGTTCCCAGTGGGTGCACAATGAGTGTAGTACTTATTAGTCATTTTTCAGAACATGGGGCATATGACACTAGTTCAACTATTTCTGAGTTCTCACCTCTGCTTTGTGTGTGTGTGTGTGTGTGTGTGTGTGTGTGTGTGTGTGTGTGTGTGTGTGCGCGCGCGCGGCCGTACCTCCTCAGGAGCTCCGCTGCCAGGAAAGAAGTTCCCGTCGTCGTAGCGATGGAGGGAGATGTAGAGGACGTTGGGGTCACTGTAGAAGGCCTGCTGGGTGCCGTTGCCATGGTGAATGTCCTGCGGTGACAGGTCACAGTGGCGCGAGAGAGAAGGTCAACAGGCTGCTGTGATACAGACACTCTGAACACACTGTGTTTGGTCAACACTTTATCCAGATGAATGCCCGTTGCCATTTAAGCCACCAAGAAAAGTCCCTATCAGTTAAAGTGTACGCTACATTTAGAATATGTTCGCCTCTTTATCTTGCCGTCAGCCCTTTCTGACGGGGAACTGAAGCCGTTGTATCCATCGACGCTTCAAAATCACAAGACTCCATCGACAAAAATAGTAATTTTACCTTGCAGAATTTGCTGTTGGTCTGCCGCTGCCCCGATCAGAACTAATCCCTACCGACTCACTGACCAGTGTGGCTGTGGTCGTCTAAAAAAGGTCAAATTACTGTTTTTGTCAAAGGAGTCTCGTGCCTTTGAAGATATCTTAGAAGGATATACCAGCTTCAGACCCCCATCGAAAAAGGAGCGTCTGATGGAAAGATGAAGGGGTGAAAATATTGTAAATATAGCAAATATTTAAACTGATATTGACTTTTTTAGGTGATTAAAATACGCTTTGCCGCCGCCCCATCCACAGCAGTGCATTGGTATCCGTTGGTATCCCCCCAGACTGGGGGCGTGCAGACCTCTACTGTAGGTAGTACAGCGATAATGGATAAGTACCTCAAACAACCCAAATACAAAGAAAACCTGAGTTCCAGTGGGGTGCCATTGCTCTGATACATGGCACAGCTCAGGTTTTGAATGGGAAATGTTTTCATTTGAGTTTTTAGTTCCAGATGTTGAGTCCGGTTTGCCGTCTCTCCACAAGTGATAGTTTATCTAATGTTACACTGCGGTGTTTGTGACTCTTACATAATGATGCAACAGGTGCAGCAGTGGATCGTCAATTCATACCATCACCCCATTCAACAATTTTGAAAATAAAAAATTGAATTTTCTATGAGTAATGATCATTTCTTAATGAGCAATTCAGGCTTTTATGAAGTAAATAAAAAAAGTGAAATTCTTTCCAGGTGACTTTGCCGACAGATCGTGCGTGCGTGTGCGTGTGCGTGCGTGTGTGTGTGTGTGTGTGCGACTCACCCAGTCCACAATGAGGATCTTGCCCACGCCCAGCTTCTGTTGCAGCAGCTTGGCAGTGATGGCTACTGAATTAAAGAAACAAAACCCCCTGTTCACACACACACACACACACACACACACACACACACACACACACACACACACACACACACACACACACACACAACGAGTGGTACAAGCCGTTAGTCATCGCCGACATGCGCTGCAGAGAGAGATTGAGCTGTATGATCTGGTACTGACATGGCGGTGGACTCCTCGGCGTGGTGGCCCGGTGGACGCACCACCGCGAAGCCGTTCTGGAAGGAAAACAGAACAAAAGGGTGAAGGACGGGTCAGCCGCTGCGTCACATTTGTCGAGCAGAAAGCAAAAGTGCAGTGTGTGTGTGTGTGTGTGTGTGTGTGTGTGTGTGTTACCTTCAGCTCCCCTGCCGCCACCCTGAAGGCCAGCTCGATGACGGAGCCGACCGCCATGCGGACCGCCGCCGACGAGTGCATCTCGTTCCACACGGTGTCACTGTCCACCTGCAGAGGGGGGAGAGCCCAGAGATCAGACCGGAGCCAAGACACTGACACACAGAGGGGTGGGGGGGAGAGAGAGAGAAAGAGAGAGAGAGAGAGAGAGAGAGAGAGAGAGAGAGAGAGAGAGAGAGAGAGAGCCTCACCCCAATTCCTCCACAGGGAAGAACCGCGTACATCTTCTGGCTGATTGGACCTGCAACAACCAGAGCAGAGGTTACCTACAGGTCTCGTCATGAGTTCACACCAAACTTTTTTTTAGCCACATAGAAAGACAAGCGGAGGACGAGAACAGACGCAGCATTTGCTCGCGTGTGGAATTTGCATCACGCTGTGTCCCGAAAGCTCATCGGCACCGGGATTGTCCTAAACTTTGTTGAAACAGAAATGGAGGGAAAGCTAAATATTATAGTCGCCTGTGGGCACCCAGGGCTCTACGATAGAAACTCATATTTGTCCAGAGAGCTGACAAAGCTCTACAGTTTATACACAAATATTTATACACAAACATTTATACACGTAGACTGCTGCCGTATTCGCCCCTACGTGGCGTTATGTAGATGTCGATGGAGTAGCTACAATGTCAGCATAAGAGCTATCGATCCAAACTCCACTTAGAAAACAAGCCTTTTGATTTTTTTTAAAGCTGTTTGCATGTTGTTTCGCGGACAGACCTGACAAAGCATGAAGTAAAACTTTTTTATTTTATTTTTACAAATCTGCAACATGATGTCCTTATTTCTTACTCTTACTCTTGTCCTTATTTCGGTATCCTTTTCATCCGTTTATTGCAGTTAAATCGCAGAAAATTCTGTTTTTGGCTCGTGTTCAGTTTGTATTCAGCTTCCTGGGTTCATAACATCATCCGGATGATGTTATGAATGTTATGAATGTTATGATGTTGTGGGACTCCCACAGCTTGTACAAAGCAGATATAGAGTTTATTTCAGCAATGGCTGATGAAACTCTGTTGCTATCTACATGGAGGTAACTCCTCCCCCCCAATCATCTCGGCGCGTCTAGCACGAGTGATGCGAAAGAACACAACTGATCCCGCGGTCAAAGTAGGTCGAGTAAGGGGACCAAGTTGTTTGGTAATTGCTGGATGCATTACAGAGAAGCAGAACTCCAGATTCATCCTTCAAATCATGATCTCAAGCTAAATACTGGATCACATCAGGGGCTGAGTGCATCTTTCAGCTGGGGGCGGGGCTAAACAACGTGGAAGGGTTTTTATTATAAATACTGTATATACGTGTCACAACTACATACTATATAGGGATATAGGTCAGACAAGCAGACAGGCAGGCAGACAGACAGACAGAGAGACAGAGAGACAGAGAGACTGACAGAGAGACAGACAGAGAGACAGGTACCCAGCAGCTTCTTGTGGTCCAGTTTGTGTCGATTCAGCGGACTGGTTCCATACAGCAGAGTGTGGAACTCTGAATGGACGGACTGGATCTCATCCAGAGACGCTTTACGCCCCCGAATCCTCTGCTCGCACACACATGCGCACACAGAGATAGAGATAGAGAGAGAGAGGGAGAGAGAGAGAGAGAGAGAGAGAGAGAGAGAGTAAGGAGTCTGCACATTTTTATTTTCCCATAAGACAAAAAGAAAAGGATATTTGGAAATTACTAGAATCAACTATATCGTTGATTCTAGTAAAAACAATGTCGACATGATGTGGAATATGGTGTGTCGATACAGAGACGATGTGTTAAGTGTGATGGCGATGATGATGATGATGATGATGATGATGATGATGATGATGATGACGATAAGAGAAGATCAGCTGTGCTAACTGTCGTGAAGGCTTTAAAGTCCACTTCTGGGAGGCGAATGTTAGAAGCGTATTGTAGTGCATGCTGGGATAGCCTGCAACCAACCATGACCTCTCGGCATTGTGGGTGTCGCTCTGCTGTGAGCACAAAGTTCCTGATTGTGTGCGTGTGCGTGTGCGTGTGCCTGTGCGTGTGCGTGTGTACCTCACAGCGGCCCAGCAGGCCCGTCTCCTGCAGTCGGGACCAGATGCTTTGCACTCTCCCAGCATGCTCTGGGTGGATGTGAGCGTTGCCACACACACACTGATGCTTCAGCATCAGACTGTCATACACAAGCCCTGGAGAGGGAGAGAGATGGAGAGATGGAGGGAGAGAGAGAGAGAGCGAGAGAGAGAGAGCGAGAGAGAGAGAGAGAGAGAGAGAGAGAGAGAGAGAGCGAGAGAGAGAGAGAGAGAGAGAGAGAGAGGTAAACGCCACGTATTCTCAAATCAAAGATACAGAACAATACTCCAATAATGGACCCGTACAAATGTCAGCCAGGGACCAGATGAATGCTGGGTAAAAGAAGAGAAACAAAGAAATAAACAGCAAAGAAAAAAGCAACAAACAGACATGATAAATTACCCAGTACAACGACACACGCGTGTCAACAGTCCTTCTCCGTGGACTTTGTAGTGACAAATAAGCGCCACAAGAGGTCAGCAGCGGCAGGTGAAACCCGTGTGGGACATGCAGGACGCCGAGTTCACCACAGTGCTCATTTGAGATGCCTTTTTCTGAACCCGCTGTGTGCATGACGAGCACACGGGGCTCACAGAGTGCTACTACGTTCCGAGAAGGCCAGGCTGCCCTCTTCCAGATGAACGCAGACATGTCGCCTGACCGGGATCGTACATGTCGCTGCGCACGCAGAGGCACGTTAAGGATGTTCAGCTAATTATGTATTCATTAAAAAAAGATTCTCATCACGAGGAGTTTTCCCAAATGACACTGAAAGTTTCTCTCCTCTTGAGACCTTTTATAAAAGCTAAGGAGCTGAGAGAAGCCCTTCGCTAAGAGAAGGGCTCTATTGACTTCTACTGCTGTGGACGCCGTCGTGTTTATTCACTCGTCACCTCTGGTGGTTTTTTTGGGGGATTGTTTCGACTTGTTTGGTGAAGCCGAACGGGTCTTCGTCAGCTCGCCTGCTGTTAGCGATTAAAGGCTTGATGAATTACTCAAAAAGAACAAAAATGTAGGAGTCATTCGGTTCAAACCGGCACGCTTGTTACCCCTCAGGAGTTTCTCCAAACTCGGCGGGTTAGAGGCTCCTTTTACCACAAAACCAGCGTAGATGAACAGCTGAAGATGATGCAGCTGAAGATGATGCAGCTGAGATGATGCAGCTGAAGATGATGCAGCTGAAGATGATGCAGCTGAAGATGATGCAGCTGAAGATGATACAGCTGAAGATGATGCAGCTGAGATGATGCAGCTGAAGATGATGCAGCTGAAGATGATGCAGCTGAAGATGATGCAGCTGAAGATGATGCAGCTTGTGTTCATCTTAGAGTCGAGAGTCTCTTCTCCCTGAACTCCTGGAGCTCTGTTAATGTAAAACCCATAAAAAGGAAATACTGACTTTGTACTGGCAGCATTACTCTTCCTCCCTGCAGTATTAGTAGACTTGTTTTATTGAAGCATAGCCTCTTCCTAAAAGTTCTTCAAAATAAAAGCCTCCACCTTCATTTTGGTACTTAAATGATGTTGTGCTTTCATGCTAAAACGCGTATTGCTCTCCTCAGAGAGGAAGTCCCGTGTGTGATGGGGGTGGGGGGGTGGGGGAGGAGACCTACATTTGATAAATAGTCCGGATTGTCCCCACGTGCTGCCCCCACCTCACTGAGATCCGAACTCAACCCGAGCCAGGCCCACCTGGGCATGTGGTCTGGCAGATCGGATCCCAATACGAGCAGGATCCGGTACTAGGAGCAGTCAAAAAAGAAAAGGTGTGTAACCGTGGCCTTACTTCATCTTAACCGTCAGCCGACAGACAGCCCCCCCCTGCGTTGCTAGGCAACAGACACGGTGTCTTTCAGTGGGCGGACTGACACAGCTGATGCTGTAAAACCCTCCGCCCGGCGACAGGAACCAGACGTGTGCACAGAGAAACTGACCGGTGGTGAAGAGGTGTTTGACGGGGTTGACGGTGGCCGCGGGGGACGATTGCGCCCTTCCCAGAGGTCTGTGGGGCAACGGGGACTGGAACACGCCCAGCTGCTGCAAGGCCTGATGGGAAGGAGAGAGGAGAGAAAGTTGTGATTCAGAGAGATTGGGCGCGTGCGTGCGCTTGCGTGTGTGTGTGTGTGTGTTGAAATGACTAGAATCCCATACGAGTGCATCAGTGCACAGCAACATGCTCAAACTCAGAATTGACGCATTGACTGATTTAATAGGAAAATCAATGGATCAATGCAGCGACAACACTTTACATAACGACAACTCATTACATTCGTGTTCAGCCTTCATGGAACTCAGACCGATGATGATCACCAGCCTCCACGGAGTGATTCTGAGGTCGGTCCGAGCACTGCGCACACGCACACGCACACACACACACACACACACACACACACACACACACACACACACACACACACACACAGATAGACAGACAGACAGACAGACAGACGTATTCTGAAGCGTCTATATATAGGAAGTGTTGCTGTGCTCCCTGCTGCGAACTGGGTGACTCATCATGTGTGGGTGGACACTAAAACACACGCACACACACACATACACACTTCAAGATATGCAGACGTACAGGAAGACACACAGCAACGAGTCCAGTGGTTGAGTCACCAGGCTGGTGATGTCACTGCAGTGTCAGCAATCGTGTGTGTGTGTGTGTCTCTCTGCTCGAGCTTGACTGACCGTATGTCACAAAAGCCCACCCCTTTTTTTCTGTTTCTGTAAAATGTCAAAGCTTTCTGCGGATGACTCATCCTGCACTCGTGTGCTTATGGAGAAAATAAAAAAATAATTTCATTCAGTTAAACCCCGATCATAGATTTTGGACTGGTCCATTCATCAGGCAGCACAAGAAAGTATTTAAGTGTGTCTGTTGGGTTTGGAAGACGTTGTAAAGAGCTCCGATGCGCTGCTCTAACACCGTGGCTCTCGTGAAGCCTCGTGAGAACCGCTCACACCAACAGATCCATCTCCAGAGACTCAGAGGAGAACCGCTCACACCAACAGATCCATCTCCAGAGACTCAGAGGAGAACCGCTCACACCAACAGATCCATCTCCAGAGACTCAGAGGAGAACCGCTCACACCAACAGATCCATCTCCAGAGACTCAGAGGAGAACCGCTCACACCAACAGATCCATCTCCAGTGACTCAGAGGAGAACCAACCCATTTACACATCTTATCCTGTTTTCAATTGTGCTCCAAACTTGTGTTAGGTGTCGTGTGCAGTCGGTCTGCTGTTATGCAAACCTACCTTTTCCACTAATGGATTGTATACAGTATAGCGTTACTCTGAGGCAAATTTTGAGTTTGAAAATTGATAACACTTCCCAATTATGTTGACAATATCCTGTATTATAGGCTAGTATAACTTGTAATGTATGTATAATGGTACAATATCAATATCAAGATCTAAAATGATTCCCCCCCTCCCGTTGCAGTAATCGATCACCTTGCTGTGGTGTGCGCACACATACATACATTGTATGTGTGCGCACACCACAGCAAGGTATTTATATTGTAACGACTTACTGGGGCAGACGCAGAGGTAAAATATATGCTTTTCCAAAGCGTACACATTCACTGGGCAAAATAAGAACAATACTTCAACTGAGGTCACATGCCGTTTCCACTATTTTCATATTTTATTTCCCAAATGTATGAGCACTTTGTTTCATTTCAGAGTCTTTCCCGTGTCTCAGTGCCGTTAACTGTTAACTGTCCTCTGCGGAGCAGAGACGGAGCTCAAACACTCGGCACTCCAACCAACATGAGCTGCTCTCTTCAAACAATGTTAGGTAAAAAAATTTGAATGAAAAAACATGCATGCAGGCTGAAATTAAATTTGTGCCGGTGTTCTGTCGGGGAGATGCGGTAACTTGATCCAGGTAGGAGAAGCAGAGCTATGAGTAAGGGAAAAGTCTGTGAGTTATGCAGCGTTAAAGGCCATAGGCTTCAGCGAACACTGGAGTACTGCTGTGGTGCTGAAGGAGCTACACGGAAAATATAAGTTCTCCTTTCCACCGCTTCAGGGACACGTGGTCAGGGCGGCGGGATCCCCCGATTCCAAAGGGACAAAGAGGACGGAACAAATAGGAGGAGCGAGTCATAAGTTCTCCACCGGCAACAGGTTGGAGAAGGTTGGTATGCTGCAGATTTACAGGAACAATTTGTGTTGTGTTGTTCCTCTGGAGAAGGAGCACAACAGGAGCAACAACAGGAATACTCGACAGTGACACAAGCAAACGGGGGCTTCTGTGTGTGAGACTAATGGTGCGAGGGTGAAAACACGCCCGGAGCCATCTCGGGGTTTGGACTGAGGTACTGTGAGAGGGCCGACGGCTGAGCTGCGATGAGTAAGACATCTAACACACGGCAACAACATCTGCACCAGAGCAAACACAGGGAGGCTGAACACAGCGGGAGGTCGGTGATGCATTTGGTGTGATTCATCCCTCCGTGGGACGATGATACCGCGCAACCAAAATGCCCCGGGTTTATGACTGCCCCGAGACCTGACGACCCCCACCCACGACCCCCGACCCCCCTCAACACCCCACCCTCCTCCCGCTTGGCCGTTGAGCGGACATTGTTACAAACAAACACATTCAGGTCGGTATTGTTTGCAGTCCCACCACTAAGACTTGGAGAGCCGGATGCTGGACCCATCAACCATTCATCCATTACTGCTAGCCAGTAGTGTAAAACATGATTCACTACTTTTAGCTTCGTGTTTCAACCATACATCCACTACTTTGAACTATTTTTTCAGCTGTCTATCCATTACTGTTATTAATCTAATTGTTATCTGAGCTACACACTCGTTGATGTAAACCAGCATTCAGCAGCACATTCAGTCTCCAGAGCGAAGCTCACAAACAGACCTGTGCGTAGCTCCCCCTCTCCTCTTCGTCGCCCTCCCTCAGCTGGATGATGTCGTCTTCCTCGTCCTCTTCATCCAGCTCACTCTCTGTGCTCTCCCCTTTCACGTGCACGCCCCCGTGCTCCTCCTCACTCTTCACGTACACGCCAAGCCGCTCGGAGGAGGGCGTGCTGTCGTCTGACCCCTCATTTTGGAGCCTGATTGGTCAGAGTGACAGGTGAGGTAACAAACAGTGTGTAGATATAAATATTACTCCCTCATTGATTCTGACTGCTGTCAAAAATGCCACACCTGTGTAGGCACGCCCCTTCGTCGTCCTCCTGCATGTCATTGGTCTCTGTTAGCTCCTCCTCAGTCTCTTCCGGGTGGGTAGGCGGCGGCCTGGGAAGCTCCGCCCCTTTCGATAGCATCTACACGCACACGAGGTGATGTTAGTGCGTGAGCGTGCGCATGTGTGAATGTGTGAACAGGTTTTATTCTTTTACCTTGTAGTGTTTCTCCAGGAAGTGCTGGTGCTGCTGCTGGACCACCAGCTGCTGCAGGGCCTGGGGGGACTGGGGCAGAGGTGCACTCTGGGTCCGAGCCAACGGCCGGTGGCGAGGCAACTTATTGACCGCCCGCATGCCACTGGACACGCCTCTCTCTGCCGTAACCAGCGGCGACTGGCTGTACATGGGGACTAAGCAGGTGGAGGGTCATAGCAGAAAGACAATGAGTTAAGGGTGGACATTGACCTGGATGTGTGTGTGTGTGTGTGTGTGTGTGTGTGTGTGTGTGTGTGTGTGTGTGTGTGTGTGTGTGTGTAGGTACCAGCTAGCATAGCAGTCTGTTGTCTGGCCTGCTCCAGCAGTAGTACATGTTGCAATAACGAGGAATGGGCGGAATGAGAGCCGGGGGGCTGTGTCTCCAGCTCATGCACCACCCCTGCAAAGGAACATTATTAAGTCATGACTCGCTAAATAAATAATGGAATCAATTTGAAAAATAAATGTTTCCCCATGTGAATAAATTATGCTGTACGAAACATAATAATTAAAAGTATAAAATCTTGTAATAATGAGCTACGGTAAAGCTTACCTGCCGGTAGGGAGGATGTGGAGAGAAACTTCCCCGTTAGAGCTCCGCCCCCTCGCAGCGATTGGATGGCTTGACGCTCAGCCTCTTGCTGGTTGGACAGTGCCTGGGAGGTCTGTAGGGGCATTACCATGGTTACCACACAGACAAGTCAAGGCGGCCGCCACACAACCACTAGAGTTGATAAAAATCAACTAACAACAGCCGTCATTTCAGCCTGTTCTTTTACTTCTGGGTAAAATACTAGAACTGTTTAAGACACTGTGGTAAATCTTCCTCCTTCATCATTGCATATGCGAGGGCTGAGAGAACGGTCAATGGCAGTATCACTGTCTTCTTGTCCTGTAAGCTCGGCATAGAAGCAGCAAGAATAGCAGCAACCCTACATTTGGTCTCCCGTGAGGATAACATTACTAATCGTCTTATTCTCTTCTGAAGGATGCTGGCGTTACATATTTTCAGGAGGCCTTTCTTGTGTGCCTGTGTCGTTTTGAGTGCGTGTGCGTGTGCGTGTGCGTGTGCGTGTGCGTGTGTGCTGCGTTGACCCACCGTGATATGACTGTTGGCAGGGAGGCCCAAGGAAATATTCGGCAAGGAGGGCGAGGTATAGAGATTCAGAGGACTCAATGTCCCATCAGCCCCCAGTGTCTGATGGAGAGATCTCAGCTGCAGACAGACAGGCAGACAGAGAGACAGACAGGTAGACAGACACGTAGGCAGACAGGTTAGTCAAAGAGTCTTGCTCCGTGGAGTCTCAGTGGTAGTTGAGGGGGTGGTCTGATGGGTATTTGCTGTAGATTCACAGTAGATTCATCCAAGTTGCTATGGTAACCATTGTTTCTTAACATCTACCGTAAGCGCTGACTAACAGAATCTCTCTCAAATCAAGTCTTTTCACTCTCTGAATCCTTCTTTATTGTTTCAATGCATATTTAATAACTAAATAATATTCCCAGGGCTTGAAAAGCAACAGCTGCCAGGTTGCCATTGGCAACCATTTTGATAAATTGGCAACCAATTTCTTTACTTTTTAACTGTAAAAAAATAAATAGGGACAACAAACAGCAAAACGTGCACCCAAAAATAAAGAATTATTTAATATTTGTTACATTAGGGATATTTAAATATTGCTGTCACAGTCAGAAGCGCTTACTTGCGTGCTCACAGGCAACTGATTTAGAGACAATTTTGCATACCAGGAGTTGAGGGTGGACATGTGAACTGAATTCAGTTCCTGTAAAAACTTTTATTCTTTTATTTCACAATTTCATTATTAGGCTGATGTGTAGCTGCACAATATCTTCATCAATCAAAATATGGTAAACGGTAAATGGACTTGTATCGCCCTTATCTAGTCTTCCGACCACTCAAAGTGCTTTTACAATTCATGACATCATTCACCTATTCACACACTGGTGGGAGGGGCTACCATGCGAGGTTCCACCTGCCCATCAGGAATATCTAACCATTCATACACATTCATACCCCACAGGCACAGCCTACGGGAGCATTTTAAGCAAATAAAAGGTGACTAAAAATTAGAAAAAAATGTAGATTTTTGGCAACCAAAAGCTGATGCCTGGTTGCCAGTGTGACTGATGACTGGTTGCCAGTGTGACTGATGCCCGGTTGCCAGTGTGGCTGATGCCCGGTTGCCAGCGCGGCTGATGCCCGGTTGCCAGTGTGGCTGATGCCCGGTTGCCAATGTGGCTGATGACCGGTTGCCAGTGTGGCTGATGACTGGTTGCCAGTGTGACTGATGACTGGTTGCCAGTGTGGCAGCCCACTTTTAAAAGTTCCTGTTGCGCCCTGATCCCTATCAAACCCATCTGCCAATGATCTAAATTGTCTCCAGGCTTCAGTCGTCATAAAAGCCAACCTGCACATATTGGGCTAAATGATGATGATTCTTGTGAGCCGGCATTTACAAGCCTCATTATCCCGTCTCTAGAAGGAGGAGCATGTTTCTGTGCAGCAACACACACAAGACGAACACTCCAATAAGGAAACACCCAGAACTTGTTGCCATCTGTTCAGCGATCGCTGGAATTCAAGACGAGGATTCCACATTGCCCTCTTAAGGAAGTAGTTGATACAGTTAAGCCCATAATAAACTCCTCCCACGTCAATGGTTACGTTTGAGTATTCTGTGATTCAACCTTTAATGCAATAACCTGGAGAGATAATCTAAATGGACCAAAGTATTGATGCAGCTCAAATGGGTATTAGGCATTTTATTCTAACACCTCAGTGGTTTGTTTCTTATCTACAACATATTGTTTTGTTCATTCTGCCTTAATCCTTGGAACTGTAATTAAATGGTGCCTACATTGGTACTTTTGTGATTGTCACAAAACATGTTGAAGGTAAATCTATCTCATCTAATTTCTTGGGCTTATCTTCAAACGCTTCACGTCCCTAAAATCTGTACAACCGAAGCTAAAAGGCGACGTAATTCAACGAACCATAATAATTGTTTTAAGTCACAAATAAAAAATAAATAAAACAATCGGACATCTGTTGTCATCAAATTTGAGTACATAGATACACAATACATATTCTTTCTTAAATAATTCCAACTTTAGAAAAATGAACAGAATATTTCCCAATAAAATTTTCTTTTATTTGAGCCATATACTTTATTAATAATATAACTATAAAATGCTAGTTACCCAGCTGTAATTCCTGCACAGGTTTTGATGCATTTTGAATTCCTCTGTGAGCTCTTTGGTCAACACAGTGAGCTGGAGCTGTGTGTCCGGTGTGAAGACATGAATGGTGTGAGCAGAACTTTAAAGGTTCAAATAAAGTCTTCATGTACCTCAGTCTGTATGTTGGGGACCGACCCCGTGTTGCCGTTGGCGATGGCCGAGTTGGAACTGTTGGGACTGCTGGGACCAGAACCTGGAGCGCTATTACAGAGAGAGGAGACTGGTCGAGAGATAAAGACACAGAGAGAGAGAGAGAGAGAGAGAGAGAGAGAGAGAGAGAGAGAGAGAGAGAGATTACACTAAACACACTATTACCGCGTTTTTCGGACTATTTCTCTCAGAGTGCAGAACATTGTCATGTAGAGTAAGCACAGTGTGTGTGTGTGTGTGTGTGTGTGTGTGTGTGTGTGTGTGTGTGTGTGTGTGTGTTTGTCCACCTGATATCTCTATGGCTCTCTTCTTAAAGGTGCTGATGACGGTTCCGTCCTTCCTGCGGAGGAGAGGAGAGCTCCGCCTCTCTGCCACCTTCTGCTTCAACCGTGAACGCACCTTCAGGTTGGGCTCCGAGACTGGAGGCGGGGAGAGAAAGGGGGTAGGGTGGGTGTGGGGGTGGGGTGGGTGTGGGGGTGAAAACGGCTCAGCTCGGTGCCTAAACATGTGTTTCTGCGTGATTAATTGGCACTAGGGCTGGGCTATGTATTTTGATATTGTCTTAGCTCTTGGATAACGCATTATTGTTCTATACGTGTTTTACAGGCTGCATTACAGTAAAACGATGTCATTCTCTGAACTTACCAGTTCTATTATTTGCCTTTACGCATTTAATCATCATATCCACATTATTGCTGATTATTTATCAGAAATCTCATTTAAAATGTAGATGTTTTGTTAAAGCACCAATGGTCAACCCTACAATATCGTCCCAACACCGATATCGTGGTATTTTGTTACAATCCAAATTCACTCAAGAGCATTTGGCTAAAAGGAAAACTGAATAAAATAGCGTACAGTAGCTGAGGCTATTCAATAATTTGTTCTGGCCTTCTATTTTTTTTTTGAGCTCTTAATCTTGTGTTATTCGTATCATTGTGACGGGCAGTGTTTATTTATTTATAGGGTTTCGTGTGGGGTATTTTAAGACGCCTGGTGATTTGCCAACAGGAGGCTCATCGGGGCGGGAACAGGAGAGCGGGCTGTCTTCGCTAAATCCTACGTTACATTCTGGCCGGCTGCATGAGCAGCCACAGCAGGTGGGCTTTAAGGTGGCTTTGGTCTGAAAGTCAAGGTTGAGGGCAAAGAGCAGGACGAAAGGGGGGAAAAAGCATCTCGGTTGTATTGGTTTGAGCCCCCTAACCAGCCTCCAGCGGTCCTGTAAGAGGGGAACCTGATGTTCTGTCATCGCTTACCGACGGACGATGTTCTGACAGAAACATGAAAGGCATCGAGGCATTTTGCACAAGTTTAAATGTGCACATTTTTCTCATTTATGCCACGAATCCATCCATTTTCGTTATCGCATGCCAGGCTGCAGCGGCGTGGACATCTTATTCTAGGACACAGTAGACACATCGAAGAAGCACGAATCAGCAATTTTTTTCATTTTAGCGGACGTTGTTGAGACTGTAGGACTACAGACGTAAAGAAGCCGAACCACAGCTGAAGGGCCTCGAGTCTTTTAGCTCATCACCGTGCGTGTGTAACCATCTCGTGCGTATAGAGCGCTGTGGGAATGAGTCATCATGTTTACACTTCCTCTTGAAGTCAATGGTTTTTGGTTTTTTTTACGAGTTTTTGGTTAGATGCCTGAAACAAGGTTTGTGTTTAACACTAGCTTTAGAGATGTTAAAGTTTTGTTTTACGATACAAAATACATCATTTAATGAGAAGTGGACGTCGTCGTCGTCGTGACGTCACCCGTTGGTTTGTGGGAAGCGGTTTTGAAGCCTCGAGTTTGACATTTTGGCCGACGCCATCTTAGATTTTTGCAACCAATGAATGGAAGTGACCATATTTGGACTGAGGAGGACTGATGTAGTGGAGCCGTATACAGCTCTGGTAGAGACCTGTCAATCAGCTTGTAGCCCCGCCCTAAAGCATCCCCTGCTTTATGGTCTGTTTGACTCTAAATGGACCATAATTTACTAAATTATTATAATTTAATAAATCAAGAGAGAAGTAGAGTCATTTTCTATAGACTTCTATACAACCAGAGGAGTCGCCCCCTGGTGGTCAGGAGAGAGAATGCCAGTTTAACGCACTTCTGCATTGGTTTCACTTTTCAGAAGCGGAGGTTGCCGCCTGGTTAGAACTGAAACAGTGTGTGTGTATGTGTGAGTATGTGTGTGTGTGCGTGTGTGTTCCCTTTAGGTTTGGGCTACCTCTTCCCTGGTGAGTCAGACTCACACTGACTCACACACACACACACACACACATATATATATACATAACATAAACACACCACACTCCACCTCCGCAAAATCCTTCGTCAGATAACTTTTAAATGGCAAAGTGACAAATGAAGAACGCGCGCGCACACACACACACGCATCCTTCCACTGTCTGTATCCGTCTCTCCTACCTGTCTTGCGGAGCGGGAAGTCGTCTTTGCCCTCGTAGTTCCCCAGCAGCGGGGGCAGTTTGTATGAGGGAGGAGTTCCTGGGGTGTTGCTCTGCGGAGGAGAGCCCTGCTCCAGGGAGATGTGCTGGGCTCCCCTGCGCGTGCGCGCACACACACACACACACACACACACACACGCACACACACACACAGGGAGAAACAGGAGGAGAAAGCGAATTAGCCGGCCGCTAAGTGTAATTTTCTATTCGCTTCGTCGTTTCCTTCATTTCCTAGATTGCCTTTCCTGTTATTTCCTGTTTCTGGTAATATTTTCTCTACGCCTTCTCTCGGATTGATGTTTTATTTCTGAACGTTGGTTCAGCTTTGCGAGGACTGACACAAAACCTGACTTCTTCCTGTCGGGACTGTTGAAATGAACTGGAGTATGTTTTCAGACATGGAATACATTACTGTTAACACAGGTGTCTGATCAGGAAAAATGGGATGATGTCTAATCGGGAAATTATTTTATTATTATTTATTATTTATTATTTATCAAGCCACTATGAGTACACTTTTTGTGTACGCTGTATTTACGCTATATATACACTGTATATTTGTGGACATTTTGCTCCTGTGCTGGTACTCCTGTCTATGGATAAATACCTCATAAAACCCCAAAAAATAAATAAAAAATCTGTCTCTTTAAGACTTGGTCAGTCTACAAAACCTGTTCCCACCAGGCAATGAGGAGGGATCACACTTTTTTTCCGCTTTTGTAACTGTAATCGTTAAATAACTGCTGGTACAGAAGACGCAGCTTAGATTCACATAAATATGCAAGAATATATATACAGTATATATATATTTTTTTAATTTTATTTTATTTTTGTTATTTACAAAAAAAAAAAAGAATCCTCACCAGCACTTTGGGGAGAAGGAATGGTTCAGTCCGCCGATGCCGGGCTCCTTCTTATTGAGAAGGAACTCCTGCAGCTTCAGCTTCACCTCTGTACTGGCGATGGCACCTTGAGGATAAAAAAACACATCAAAAGAGTGAGGGGCGGCGATCGGGGGGGACGCGTCGCCGTCTCATGAGCCGACGTCTCGTAGCTGGACAGCGCTGGACAGCGGTGACCTACTCTCTTTGCCCTTCTCCTTGTTCCTCAGCAGCAGCAGCTGCTGCTCGAGCCGGTGCTTCTCCTGCTCCTCGTGCCTCTGCTGCTCCAGCTTCCTCTTCTGCTCCAGCTCCTGCTGCCGCTTCGCCGCCAACAGCTCCTGTTGTTGCTTGCACACACACACATGCACGCACACACAGACACATTCACAGTTTACTGAGATGACGAGGAGAGAGTTTTTTGTTTTTTTGTTCACGCCCCCATAGCCTAATGCGGTGCCTGAATGCGCGGATACCTACCTTCAGGTGCTCCTGCAGCTGGACCTCGTGTTGCCTCGTGAGCACCTCGTGTTTCTTCTGGAACTCGGCGAACAGCAGCTGCTTCTGGAGCTCCTGCTGCTGCTTGAGGAGCACCAGTTCCTGCTGGAGCTGCTGCTCCCTTATGGCCGTGTCCACCGCCGCCACGACCCCAGACAGAGACCCCACCCTGGGCTCGGTCCGCAGATCCACTGGGCCGCCTCCTCCTCCTCCTGGGCCTTCTCCTGGACCCCCACCTGGAAAAAAGAGGCGATGGACAAGGAGGTTGGCTTTATTTATACCGATTATGTTGTTCTGTTTGCTTCTGCTGTCCTCCTTTTAAAAAAATCTGTCTGACTTCATTACTTTACTTTTTGCTCTTTTATCGGTGGAGTTTCCCATTAAGTAACTCTTGACTCCCTACTCACCTCCTTCTCCGCCTCCTCCTCCTCGCTGCTCGCTCGCTGTTCCTACTGGGCTCTGCATGCCCGATGGGAGGCTGCTCTTCACCTCCACCACTGCAGGAGGGACAAACAGAGAGAGAGAGAGAGCGAGCGATTGATTAGTCCGGAAATTGTTGTCAGACTGTTACATCATGCGATGCGCGCGCGCACACACACACACACACACACACACACACACACACACACACACACACACACACACACACACACACACACACACACACACACACACACGTTTCCTGTTTCATTCAGATGAGATGTGATAGTGTTTGTAAGAGAAGAGGAACCCAACGTCCTGCAACCTAAAAATAGCCACAAGCCCAGCGATGATTTAGAATCACCCTAGTGTTAACATTAGCAACACTCGGCTTTAGCCGATTCAATACTCAGCGAGGCTCGGCTAAACCAGGTGGCAACCTCTGGTTCTGAAAAGTGATGCAAATGTAGAAGTGTCTCAAACCTGCATTCTCTCTACTGACCACCAGGGGGCGACTCCTCTGATTGTATAGAACAGCGATTTTCAACCACTGTGCCGTGAGAGATCGTCAGGTGTGCCGTGGGAAAATGTCTAATTTCACTTAATCGGGCCAAAAAAATATTATTTAGTTGCCACAAATAATTTGCCATTGTTGAGCGTCTGAGCCTGCAATATAGTGTCTGGCCTAGTAATGAAACACTCTTCCAGGCCAGTGGGTGGCAGTAGGTAGCGCAATAATTACCCTGTTAATTTAAAATAGTAGAATTAAATGATGCGCGGGAGAGGTTGTGGTGAAGAACGGCGATGGAGAAATATTTAAAAAAGAAAAATGCAGACTCTGAACTACTCGGCCCTGGGCAACCGTCTAACCAGATGAAAAGCCCAGAACGAGTGGTGGTAAAAAAAAAAGAAAAAAGAAAGAACTGTGAGCTCGAGGCAGAACGGTGAAAGTTATCTTTCATTTGGATTCACTTTCAGCGGGGATCCGACTGCACCGATTCCGTTAAGGTGCGTTCACACCAAAAGCGTCGCGAATTTTCACATAGCGTCATTCGCGTGAGTTTCATCGCCGGACTATTTGTGGTTATTTAGCTTTTTCGCACTAGACTCGCCGCCGGAGAGAGAGGGCGTGGCTTATCTCCGTGGAAATAGTTCCTTTCTGCCATCCACCGTGGAAGAAATAACCACTAGTTCTGCTTTGTACATGTTGTGGATGTCCCACAAACGTCGGAGCATCAGACGCCCTCATGTCTGGGTTCATAATATTATCCGTAGCTGCACACAGCTTCTCCAGGAGCTGCGTCTGGAGGACTTCTCCTCCAGAGTTTCTGATCAGCAGCGGCAGGACGGCGGTGATGATGGGCGGAGCTTCTCAACGCTGATTGGCGTTGGCAACTCAGCGTCACGCGAATCTTTCTCGCGAGTTGAAATAAGCAAATTATTCGCATCGCGTCATTCGCGCGATTTCGCGCCGCCCGGCGAAAATGAGCTTTTTCGCAACCATTCCGCGGCCGAGCATTGACTTTGTATGTAATCTGGTCGCGCGAAAAACGCAGCGCTTTTGGTGTGAACACACATTTATGCTTGGTGTGTGGGGAAAAGCTATCAAACAGCGCCATGGTCCCAAGCAAGCTGAAACGTCATCTCGAGACCAAACACCGTCACTTAGCAACAAGAACGGGGACTGTTGTGTTCGCCTGCGCACACAAACTGAGAAACAGGTAACTTTTATGAAGAAATTCACAAACGTGTCTGAGAAAGCTCTCAAAGCTAGATACTTAGAAGCTGAACTGGTGGCCAAATCCAAAAGCCCACACACTATGGAAGAGACATTAATACTACAGACTTAAATTGTCAGCATATATGCTGTATTATGCTGTATTATGCTACAATGTGACATTTTGTAACTTTTTTGGTTGTTGGTGTGCCGCGGGATTTTTTTTTTGTAAGAAATGTGCCACGGCTCAAAAAAGGTTGAAAAACACTGGTATAGAAGATATGAGAAAATGACTCTACTTCTCTCTTGATTTATTCCCTCAGTAAACATTGTAAACATGAGTTTATGTCTCAATCTCTAGTTTCAAGTCTTCTTCAATACAGCATGATGTTCATTTAGTAAATTATGGTCCATTTAGAGTTAAACACACCATAAAGCAGGGGATGCTTTAGGGCTACAAGGTGATTGACAGGGTGAATGGCGACATTCCCGGGGAAGAAATGCAGAAACGCAGAAATTACAGTTTTCCTTGAACTACGCACCCAATTCTGAAATATAGCATGTTAGTATGGAATTTTTCGGGGCAGCCCAAAACTCCAGACTGCTATACTCTGAGCACAACTCCATTGTTTTCATTCAAAAACAAACTGGAATCCAACCGGGGACTGAAATCTAAAAGATTGACACTTTACAAAAGGTACACGAGTTGTGTATTTCCCGTGGGACTAATGTTGTATCTTATCAGAACATGTCTGTTTATCGCTATGAAACAGCTCAGATGTGTTATGGCTGATGAGTTTTATAATACAAATAGTTCCAATAGCATTTAAGGGGCCGATCACACCGAGCATTTCAAGCTAGGTGGTTCTAACTAGGTGTTAATAGCTATGTGTTTTTAGCGACGCGTTTTTAGCGACACGTTTCTAGCGGTTTTGGTTTTGTGTGTTTTGGGGTTTTGGGTTTTGGGGTTTCTAGCTAGGTGTTTTAGCGAGTGTTTTAGCTAGTGTTTCTAGCACGCGTTTCTAGCTAAGTGTTTCTAGCTAAGTGTTTTTAGCTAAGTGTTTCTAGCGATGCGTTTCTAGCTAAGTGTTTCTAGCGACGTGTTTCTAGCTAAGTGTTTCTAGCAACGCGTTTCAAGCTAGGTGTTTCTAGCTAGGTGTTTCTAGTGACTCGTTTCTAGCGACGCGTCTCGGCGTGAACTAAGTGGTATTCAAATAATATAATGCTGCATATTTCCTGTGGGATTAATAAAGGATTATCTCATCGGGGCTAAAGGACACTGTGGTTGGTAAATGTTAACATGTGCTGTACATATTAACTGAGACACAGTGTCAGAGAAGCCTGCTGTCATCTACAGCGGTATGGCGGAAAGAAAGAAAGAAAGAAATAATAATTGCAGGAACAGCGCTGCACTGAAGCATTACAGGATTATTAGCGCAATAAGAAGCATTACAACCACACACACACACACACACACACACACACACACACACACACACACACACACACACACACACACACACACACACACACACACACACACACACACACACACACACACACACACACACACACACACCTCTCCCTTGGTGTTGCGCCGTCTTGTACTGATCTGGATTTGAGCCAACACTTGAGCTAATCAGTGTGACAGATTAAAACCGATTTCCTGCTTCGAGCACCAGAGCGACCGCGGCTGACTTTTTCTGAGCTCGTTAAAATGAACAATGCAGGAAAGTCGCGACTCATTTCAAATCTGTATCGACTTCATGAAAAGCTGCGACCCATAGAGCACAGCGTTTCGGGGCGGGGGGACTCCTGCTGTGGTCGGCCGGTATTGTGTGGCCATCTGAAGGTTAAATGGGTGTATTTGATAGATGGTGAATAAAAAAAAGAAATACATGGTGTTTTGGAACTTGAATACGGACTATTGTATGCATATTTGATTATATTTTGTGAAAAAAATTTTATAAAAAAATATATGAGTTCCCTTTGTTTATAGTTTCTTCGGCTCACCACACAAACATGATGCTTTTCGTCTCTTCAGTGGACGTCTAAACAGCATTTCCTTTTTTATCGATACGCCAACTTTTCAAACTTTTTGTTACAAAATGAAAAATGCTGAGATAAGATAAGAAGATAAGATAGAAATGTATGAATCCCCGAGGAAATTCTCGTGCCAGTTTCATTAAAGATTTCAACAGAAGAGCAAACAAAACAATAGAATAAAAATATACACATATATGAACAATAGAATAGAATAGAATAGATTAGAACAATTATTAAGGGTAAAATAAATAATACTGACACTATTGCAGTAAACAATAGAAATAAGAGTAAGGTGAATAAATATAGTTAAAAGAATTCAACTGAAATAGAACAAGTTAAATACAAAGTAAAAGATTAAACACAAAAATATAACGTGTATAAGAAGTGATAATAACACCAGAGACTAATGGAAACTAAAATAGAAAAGTAATATTGAGCGAGATATCGAATACGAGTTGGATGGAAACACAGCGTGTGTGTGCGGTTGTTTAGGTTGTTACGGCATCAGTGTGTGTGTGAGCTACGATGCTAGCACTGTCAGCTTAGCTTAGCTGCAACATGTTAGCACTGAGAGACAGACGGGGGAGGGAGGCGTGTGTGTGTGTGTGTGTGTGTGTGTGTGTGTGTGTGTGTGTGTGTGTGACTGTCCAGGGGGTTCTTGGAATCCCATCGCAATCCTATCGATGTGCCCCTGAGCAGGGCAGTGACCCCGACCTGTGACGACTGACTACGCTCTTCTGGACTCAGCTGACCCCCACCCCCACCCCGGCTATCGGATCAGTGTCGGGATGTCAGGAGGATATTACCCGTCTGCTGGCCAAGGAGGAAATCCAATCAGGAATTACCTACTGTGTAGTCCGACCTATGACCTTTCCATAACCAAGGCGCCTCCTGTTTCCCTTTACTTTCTGCTCCTGTGTCCCCATGTGGGTCCAAAAGCCAATCAAAACACAGACACACACAATTAGGCCAAGATCATTAGCCCTGTGAGGGGAGGATCGTGACGACCACCTGACCTCTGACCTCAGAGGGAGAGAGAGAGAGAAGAGAGAGAAACATGTACTAACGACGCCTCATTCATGCACATCCATCGTCACGGCTTATTTCTGGCTTCAGAATGAAGAGACTACGTTTCCCTTCACACGCACACGCACACGCACACACACACACACACACACACACACACACACACACACACACACACACACACACACACACACACACACACACACGCACACACGCACACACGCACACGACGAAACAGCACAGATTTTTCTGGTCCGTAACCGTTCAGTTAGTTCAGTCGCTGCGGCCGTTTCAAGAAAAGAAAAGTTGTTAAAAAGTCCCGAGACTGAGAGCCGAGGATAAATAAGTCTCTCTGTGTGTGTGTGTGTGTGTGTGTGTGTGTGTGTGTGGTGTGTGTGCAGCCACTCACATCTAAATTACCTAAACAAATATTCTGGCGTTTCGCTGTGACGCACGTGTCTCCCCTTTCCACTACAGCACACACACTGTCCCGTATGTGTGTGTGTGTGTGTGTGTGTGTGTGTGTGTGTGTGTGCGCACGCACAACGGTCCGTTTTGGCAAGAGAGCAGCATTCCACAGCAGCCAGCGTCTGACGTCAAACCGAAGACATTTATAGTCTGGTAAACACGCGCATGCACACGCACACGCACACACACACACACACACACACACACACACACACACACACACACACACACACACACACACACACACACACACACACACACACACACACAGTCTGACAAAGAGGCAACGTTTCAGTCAATCATGTCGGGATCCAACCGACTTCAGCTCGCTGCCGCTACACATTCCAGCGCCCGGGGCGGACGCAGTGAGGCGAGCTGAAGACGCACTGAGTTGGTCCAGTCAGAGGATCCTGGTAGAAACACATCATGGTTCCTGTGGTGCCAATGGGACTCACAACTCTCAATCACCACACTTTTCCACATAGTTAGACTCACACTGATGAAGACTATGGAAGAAGCACAGCTTGTTTAGAGGTGGACTTCCTCCTTGAACTGCTACCAACACTTCTGCAGCAGCTGGCTCTATTTCAGATCAATTTGCCGACGACAGTCTTGGTTGATCCGTCCATCGTTTGGTCTATGGAATGCATGAAAACGCTGACAAAAATAAATAAATGGTGAGGCCGTCAAAGTGCTTGTTTTGTGCATCTAACATAACGAAAGCTGCAGCGGTGCTCTGGGCTAGATGCTAACGACGGTGTGCTAATGAGCTCACTGTGCCGATTAGCGCTAAACACAAAGTGTTCTCAGACGCCATGGTAACAAAGAGACGTTATTCACAGAATACCCATCACGATGTCATAGAGTGCATGGCGACTGCATCAAGTATGTTTAATATATATGTCGTTCATATATATATTCAATTTACTACTTTGTAAGACCAAGAAAAACTGTTTTCTTTTTGCATTTTTGCTTGAAAAACGATTAGTAATCAAAATATTTGCCAATTACTTTTCCAACCGACGACGAATCAATTGACAACTGGGGTGGGCTACAATTTATATCACAGTATTTATTCATCTTTTAAGATGACTATATCATATTACTAAATTAAAAAGGGATACTATATTACCCTATTTCACTCAACTAATATAAATATATAAATAATAAATGGAAAAAAACAGATGTGGTTATTGGCTCCAAATAGGAGTGGAAATTAGGAATCAGCCTCCAAGTGTTTTGGATATAATTGAGGGTAATTAGTAAATTAGTAATGCGATTCATTCTCAGAGTTAGTGTACTAAGGCTGCTGGACGTGGTTCCCATGGCCCCGGGCTAACCTGTTACACTAGAACCATGGTCAGGGTGGATAAAGACCTACGGGGGATAAAAGGGAACGTAACAGGGTTCTAAGTAGAACCCCCTGTGTGGCTTCGAGACGAAACCCTTGGGATAAAATAGGGTTCTCGGTAGAGCCCCCTGGGTGGAATCTTGTTAGCACCCTTAGAAGGTGGAATGTTTCTGGATAGAACCTCCAGAGTGGGTTCTTGGGGGGGTTCTGAGGGTTCTCTGTAAAACCTCTCACAGGGGGGTTTCTGGGTGAGACGTTCACAAAGGGTTCTACGTCTCTAAAACCCTTTACATTGGGTTCTAGGTAGAACCGACTGAAAGGGGTTCCAGGTGGAACCTTTATAAAAGGTTCCATCAGGAACCAAAAAAAGTGGTTCTCCTATGGCCATAGAACCGTATATACTTCTAGTTTCCCGTTTGCAGTTGTTTTATTATTTTTAACGTTATTTTTCACCTTCATCTGACATACCACAAATATACCAGCCAGACTGGGAATCATATTACACTGAGAATAATTTACATCTTCGAAAGCAGGAAGCGGACATTTATGTATGAACGCTACAGACGCTGTTGGACCAGTACCGTATCAAAAGACACACGGACCATCTGGCGCTGCTCGGCTCGAGTACCACACACAGACAGTAGAACCTGTGTGTGAGGCGTAGTTCATCTGGAGTTGTGGCAAGTAGCTCTCCATCGTGAAACCCCAAAAACCTGCGTTTGTGTTTCTCTCACCGTGAAGACGGTGTTTTGCCAAATCCACGTCGTGGCAGAACGTGACACCGGTGACGGGAGATGCGTTGGGGCGATCCCGCCCCGCCCCCGCCCCGCCCCCAATGAACACCTTATTTTGATTTGACGAACTGAGCCAGGAGGATTAGGAACTTACTCCCTACAGAGCCGGAGTTCAACCCATCGGCAGACTGTCACACAGACGGCGATTATGAAAAAAGAGATGGTTCATAAAGACGGAGGACAGAGATGTAGTTTGATGTCCAGTGCGGAACACTTTTCACTCTTTAGTCCCCCCCCGCCCGTTTCTCTGATCTCACACAGCTGCTACTGCGGCTGCTGGGAGGTATTTCTGGAAACCAATATTCGTCTTTTCACTTCTCTCCCTTTCTTTCTTTCTTTCTTTCTTGCTCTCTCTCTCTCTCTCTCTCTCCCCCTTGTCTTGTTCGGTCTGCGCCGCTAAAAGAAAATAGGCACTATGACATCAGCCCTGCAAAACACTAAAAAAAGCCAGAGGAGGGAGAGAGAGAGAGAGAGAGAGAGAGAGAGAGAGAGAGAAGGAGAGAGAGAAGGAGAGGGAGGCGAAAATAGTATAATGGCCGTGTGTACTTTCGACAAATTAGAAGCTTAGAGAGAGAGAGAGAGAGAGCGAGAGAGAGAAAGGAGTCACATGTGTGGCGTTGCCATAGAGACTGCGGGTGGGTCAGAAGTATTATGGGCTGGCAGACTGTAGGTCATCCAAAGAGGATGCCGTCTGTCGTGTTACACCGGAATCTGACAACAAATCGTGGTCGTTTATTTCTTGAGCCGAGCCATCGAATCAGTGCGCGGGCGCTCGGCGGCTTCACGTTAAACACATAAGCTTGTTAAAGTCTGAACACACACACAGACGCACACACACAGACACACAGACCCGGGTCAGCCAGCAAATGTCGCCGCAAAACAAAAAAAGGAAGAAGATTAGCGCGTCCTGCTTGGAACTCAACAAGGCGCTCGCTTCGAGAGGTTTGGGGAGAGGTTTGGGGCCCCGAGAGGTTTGGGGACCCGAGGGGTTTGGGGCCCCGAGAGGTTTGGGGACCCGAGGGGTTTGGGGCCCCGAGAGGTTTGGGGACCCGAGGGGTGTGGGGACCCGAGAGGTTTGGGGACCCGAGCTCACCTCGATCTGGCAGCCGCGACCCGGTGGGCTCCTCAGGTTGAACCCCAACAACGAGGCGATGGTCTTTCTTTGCTCACACTCCAGATGGGCGTTCAGCGTGGTGCCATCACTTAAATGGACTAAAAGTAAAGATTAAAAGGTAGTGTCCTCGTTCCTCCGTGTGAAATAATTTCTTCTTTTTTTTTTAAAAATAACTCTTCTTCAAAGTCTCAAAAAGTAAAGTTCCCAAACAAAAGGTCCCCCGTCCACGCCCCCTAAACCGACGTGGAGCTGTGTGCAGCAGAGGAGGGAACTCTGCACGGGATCACGAGAGAGTGCGATTTATGGAACACAGCCTGAGGAGTTCTTCCTCCTAAAAAAGAAAATTACCAAAAGAAATAAGCGATGGGAGACGTTATTGTGCTTCAAGGATCTGCTTTGCCTTGAAAGTCTGAGTGATTCCTTGATATGCCTTTTTTTTGTTGCATTTGTATTTGGAATTAGAAATGAATGACTTTTTTTTGGTTTGTACGTCCATCGGGTTTGTGAAGGGATAGATGAGCGGGTCAGTAAATATGGTATTATGGGATTAAAAAGTACTGCTAACCATATTTATCTTTAAATTGTGTCTCGATTATGTTTATTGTTATGCACCAGTCACCAAGTCAAATTCCTTGTATGTGCGATGTACTTGGCAAATAAACGATTCTGATTCTGAGTTTTGATATTTTGTGGCTATTATTCTTTAACATTCATGCTTTTTATTGTGAAAGGTTAAGAGCGGAAGGAGTGGATCTGGCCCGCGCTGCCTTTTTCTTAAAGTTGAAAAGAGTAATAAAGTTCGGACTACAGAGCCTTTCTCTCGTTGCCTCCTGGAGCGTTCACATATTAATAAGTGATTGAACAAAAAATGTAAAGAAATCCACCTCATTCCGAAAAACAATGAAGTGGTTTTTCGCTGCGTAATATTCGCATTCTGTGTGAAAGTACTCGTGACGAAAATATCCGATTGGAAAAAATATATATAAAAATAAAATTGATTTTAATCACACACAAAACAATAAAACCACACACGGTACACACAAAAATGCGTTTAGCTATTATCGATTCCTGTTTGCCATTGGATGAACGGACAGCCATCACTGTCCTCAGCAGATTCATAGACGTTTATGGACATCAGAGGTGGAAAGTCTAAGTCAACTGCATTTAAAAAATATATGTGTTTCATGTTTGTGTGCACATTGACTGAGTCATGACTCGGAGGCACAGCACACATCTTGGTGCAAAAGGCAGCAAGGATTGCCTCAAACGGCTGATGTTGATCAAATAAAATAAATAAAAACACAGTAACTAACTTCCCGTTGTGTTTAGAACACCTGAACGCACCGGACAGCTTCTGTGATCCACCGACACCTAATGTGGAAAGGTTAGCAAAAGAAAGAAAGAAAGAAAAACACACACACAGCAATTACCAGACATTATAAATGACACTTTTCACATTCGGATCCGAACCTTTACTCCGATGCCCCATCAAACCTCCAGCACACAGAGCCCCCCCCCCCCTCCCCTCTCCTTTCCCTGATGATGACTCACCGGCGGTGGGCATGGCAGTGCTGGAGCCCCTGTTGCTACTCAGGAGCTCCAGAGGCTGGTGGTGGCTGTCTGCGCCGGCAGAGGAAAAACAGGACTCCGTCTCATAGATGGTCTGCAACATGGCGCACAATCCTGACACCGTGGGATGTAACAGCATGCCAATGCGAGAGGCGGCACTCGATTTTGTCACAAAAAAAAAAGAAAGCGGCCCGTGTCAGTTCGTCTTCCGAGGTATGGGCATGGTTCGGTTTAGGATTCAGGGTGCTGAAGACAACAGGGGACACAAACGTTGAAAGATGCTTTCATAAAGAAAAAGGTACTGAATCGTGGATTACTCGTTCCGGGGCGAAATGAATAATCAGTTACTTCCAAACTGGAAAACTTCAAAATGTTTTGTGCTTCTGTTGTTAAGACAAGCAGATTGAAACAGCACCGAGAATTCCCCCCCCCCCCCCCCCCCCCAAAAAAAAATAAAACTCCTCTGTGCTTTTATTGTGTAATCCAGCAAAGATATCCTGTCCAGGCTGCAGTCTCAGTGGGGTTTTTGCAGGTAGCCTCTGCCTTTCATTTCTTCTTCAAAATCCTCATTTTATTTGATTTGATCTGCAGGTCCAAAGAAACCCCCCTTCCTCCTCTGCTCGGCTTTGAGGAACCCAATCAACATTTAGGGGAGTGCGGACTTTGCAAGGACTGGAAACGTGACTTTCCCGGTCAGCCGGTCTGGTCTACATCACCTGGAGTCCTGATCCACGCGGAGCACTTTTGCTGCTTCTCCCTGAGAAACAGCGACGGTGGCTGGTGTGTTGCAGATGGAAGGAGAAGAAGAAGAAGAAAAAAAGTTTTGCTTCCTCCGGTGCACCGAGTCTCTACCGGCCAAACTGAAGCAGCAGCAGCAACACCGGGGGGGTTTAGAGGGGGGGGGGGGGTCGACGGGATCACGTCGCCGCGTACAACTGAGCTTCTTTCCCCCCGCAAGCCGAGGAGTGATGGGAGGGATCGGCCGCTGCAGCCTCTCTCACTTCCTTCTTAGCCGCGGCTAACGGCACAACGCAAAACACTGAGAGGCGAGGAGGAGAAGCAGAATTCCCCTGCTCGGCTGCATCAAAGGATCCTCATGCCGCTCTCCTCCTGGCCGACGCGAGAGAGAGGAGAGGAGGAGGAGGAGGAGGAGGAGGAGGAGGAGGAGGAGGAGGAGGAGGAGGAAGAGGAGGAGGAGAGGCGAGGACGTAAATAGCTTTGGGAGAGCGCTCCCCGAGGTTCCATGCTTCCAAAATTAGAAACGAAGCGCTGAGAGAATGACAGAGAGAGAGAGAGAGAGAGAGAGAGAGAGAGAGAGAGAGAGAGAGAGAGAGAGAGAGAAAAAAATGGAAGGGAAGGAGGGAGGGAGAGGGAGGGAGGGAGCGGTGTAATAAAAAATAAAAATTAAAAAAAGAATTGTGAGCAGAAGAGGTCGACTCGGCGAGTTAGAAACCTCCCCCAGATAAATGGGAAGGGACCACACGTTGTCTTCTTACCCCCCCGGCTTTGAAAAAAATTAGGGGGGTGGTGGAGGGGGGCAGTCGAGCTTTGAGCAGCGACCAGAAACAGCTGCTGGTCAGACGGCTAATATTCACTGTCTGAGAGTTCCTGTGTGTGTGTGTGTGTGTGTGTGTGTGTGTGTGTGTGTGTGTGTGTGAGACGCTCTTTGAGCTGCTGTGAATGAACATTGAAGAGAGGGAGGGAGGGAGGGAGGGAGGGAGGAGGAGGGCGAAAGTGGATCACTGGGTGGAAAGGAAGTTGGACGGATGAGGAGAAAGTCAACAACGGCTCGTTTCATCCCCGAAGCCTCGCGACAAACAGGAGGAGGAACGCAGGGAACACTCCTTCGGCGGCCATCCCTCCCTTTCCACCTTCATTCAGCTTTTTTTTTGTTGTTTTTGTGCCGCATGTCTTTCGATTTTTTTTTCTTTCTTTTATAAAGATTAAAAGGACAGGCAGGGAGGTGGGGGGGGAGAGAAGAGAGGAGAAGAGACGCATTTACCAACACAGGAGATGGGGAGAGGGGTGGGGGGGTGGGGGTTGATGGAGCGGCTGTAGCTGAAAATAGCCTGCCAGGGAGGAGGAGGAGCTGGAGATAAAAATAGACAGAGGGGGTTAGGGGGAGAGGGGGAGACGGGGAGAGAGCGCAGTAAGCCTACAGCTCTGGGGTGGTGGGGGTGGTGGGTGGGGTGGGGGTGGGGGAGGCGCTTGGCGCTGTCATGTTCCCGCACCGCGGGACTGTGACCTCGTCCTCCTCTCGGGACTCTGTGTTGACGCCGTGCTACTACGAGCTGGTCCTGTGTGCAGTGGGAGGGAGGCTGCTGTTCTCGGTGTGTTCCCCAGCAGCGGGACACCACAGGGACGGGAAGAACTCTCGGATCAATTTGGTGACAATCAGACGCTCGTGGTCCCCAGAGGGTGAATCCTGACTTTTGTCCGGTGATCCTCAACCAACCAGCGTCGCCATCGAGTCAAATGTTTCATTCCGATACTTCAGACGGACCGACACTAAAATGAATGGACGACGGCCGAGAGACTCTGTACACACATTCATGGTCCCCAGATCCTGACTCCTGAGGGGTAACCGTTTTAGAAACGTACATCACCTTCCAAACGAGTATCACTATCACACAGGGTTGAACCAGGACTAGCTCCAAATTCACAAAACCAGCCAAGAATTAAGAAAAACAAAAAGGCATGAGAGTCTGTGGAGCAGAGAAGCGGTCACAGCTGCCCGATGCTACGCTACGATTGGCACGTCAATGTTCGAGGGGCGGGACTTATCTTGTGTTTAATCCATGCAAAATATGTAAAGAAATAAAATAAAAAAAACTCGGGCTGAATGATTTTTAAAGAATATCTAATGGTGATTATTTTTGACCGATATTGCAAATGTGACACGAATAATCATTTTTACATCATTATTCCGATTTTCGTTGAAAAACATATCAAAATGATTACGGTGCGATTTTGTTTCCGAGGATCTGAACCAAACAAAGAAGTTTCCTGAAGTAGGTGACGTGATCTTTGCAGCTATATGATGGTATATTGATGCACATTTTTCATTTTTTGGGGGGGGGGAATTGCAGTAAGCCATTGGCAATGTCGATAACAATTCAGATTAATTGTGCAGCCCTGGTAAAACAACCCGATGACAAAGACCCCCACAAGAAACAACCCTTTACATAAACCCCCGGGGGAAACCACAACGTCTTCCTTTCACACGAATGTCACGGAGAATCACGGAAATGTGTTTCTATAACCAAAGAGCCGCACTGCTCACTTTTCTGGCTCGGCAGGTATTATTAATTGAAACAGCTCGCCGCTATTTATAGCACTTTGTTTGTTCCATTCAGCGGCTCGGTCCTGAGTGACGCCGAGCTTTAAAAGGAAGAGGTTCCAGTGTTTTAACGGAGTGGAACGGGGTTGTCGCTGAATGCCGGAGTGCTCGTAACAAAAAACACACACAAAAAACACACACAAAAAACACACACAAACAATAAAAACACAGGATCAGGAAGGATGAGCTAATATATAAAAACAAAAGGCCCCAGTGCAGAGCCAGCGGATCAGCTCGGGTCAGTTCTGATCATTTGGACAAGGCGGATGTTTTTAACACCCCGGTATTCTTCGGCTTCTCGGCTCTGGCTTCAATCGTTTCCGCTCCGAGGAACGACAACATTTCATTAGGCCAGTCTATCATCACCTTCATCCCACCTCCTCCTCCTCCTCCTCCTCCTCGCCTCCTGTGTTAAACAGCTGCGTGAACCTCGAGCAGACTCAGGGCCGCCTCGGTGTGACTCAGAGCAGAGACACGGAGAGGGGAGGAAATGTGAAGACTGATGAACTGATTTCTTTGCAATGTCCTCTGTTGTTTCTACACGGACTTGAGCTGCTGCATTGGCTCTCCGTCGGCCGGCACACCGGTTAGATATTAAAGACTCCTTCTGCTACCTTACGTCGCCCTTTCAATTCACTTTGGCAGCAGGAGAGACGGAGGGAGAGATGCCACTGACCGGGCAACATGTCTCACATCCTAATGGTCTAAACACATCTGCTAAAGGTGTGTGTGTGTGTGTGTGTGTGTGTGTGTGTGTGTGTGTGTGTGTGTGTGTGTGTGTGTGTGTGTGTGTGTGTGTGCTGCAGTAGCTCAGCGGATGACTCATCTCTGCGTTTCTATTTGAGGCGCATCAACCCCTGGAGTCACATTGCTGTCTGTGTGTGTGTTTATGTGTGTGTGTGTGTGGGGGTGTGGGTGTGCGTGAAGTACTACATCTGTATCCATGACAACCGCGTTACAGTCAAGTCAGTCGACCAGTCACTCAAGCCGAGACAAAAGGTGTCAAGAAATACCAACGGAGGGCCGTACAGGTGTCTTGACTGTCTGCTACCCAAACAAATGTCTCTATCTGCCACCAACAAACACAGTAACACAATAACACAGGGAATAATACGCAGGGAATAATACGCAGGGAATAATACGCAGGGAATAATACGCAGGGAATAATACGCAGGGAATAATACACAGGGAATAATACACAGGGAATAATACGCAGGGAATAATACGCATTAAAAAAAAATCAGCCACATCTCACATATCAGTTGACAATTTTAAATGTAACCACCGACACTCTGTATCACAGATTTTAACCAAACAGCAGTCAGTGCACATAACACATCCATGGCTATTTATTTTATATATTTTTTGGCATCCTGATCGATGAGAGCGTCCTCCTAAATAATTCTAAGTACGTCTGACTAATATGATGATATATATATATATATATATATATATGTATATATATATATATATATATGTATATATATATATATATATATATATATATATATATATATATATATATATATATATATATATATATATATATATATATATATATATATAAATATATATATATATATACATATATATATATATATATATATATATATATATATATATATATATGTATATATATATATATTTATATATATATATATATATATGTATATATATATATAAATATATATATATATATATATATAAATATATAAATATATATATATAAAATATATATATATAATATATATACATATATATATATATATATATATATATATCATATACCATATATATATATATATATATATCATATACCATATATATATACAAAACAATATAAACATTTTGATAAAAATATTGTGTATAGTTTTTTGCGTTGTGTCTATCTTTACATCATTTGGACGACGCTTTACGTTCTGATCGTTACACAAGAGAGCAAAAATGGAGCCAACGGCCAAACCAAGAACAACTCTTTGGTAACACGGGGGCCACTTCTGTCTTGTGGACGTTGATTTGAGAGTAAAAGGTCGGACACGGACCACAAAACCATCTTCTGCCAAGTTTTCCGAATTAAATAATCCACAGAGAAGCCTAGCACACCCCCAGATAACGCAGATAACCATCAGATGTACATGACCGTTTGATGACATCACACGCCATGGGGATTGCAATGACACCGACATTATATCCGCAGCATGTCAGTATGCTCATGTTAGCATTTAGCTTGAAGCAGCGTTGTGCCCATGTGCAGCCTCACAGAGCAGCTAGCATGATTGTACACTCTAGTCCTTTTCCCTTCTTCTGCCTGTACTGATTGTTTTTACTGCGACTATATATGTTTATGAAATAAAAAAAAATAAAAAAAATAGACTTTATATGATGAATGCATGAACAAGGGGTTGATTTTGGACATGGCTGACGTCAAGCAGGTTGAACGTTTACCACGTTTGACACCTTATTTTTGCGTGTTAGCATGCTACTATCTGCTGATTAGCACTAAACACAAAGTGCAGATGAAGCTGATGGGGATGTGAGTAGTTTTGCAGGAATAGTGTCACCAAAGTTAAGGAAATTCAACCCGTTGACAAATTTAAATGGCAATTAAGGCAAAAGTTATAGATATTTTTAACTGGACCAAAGTATACATTACACGAAGAGTTAGTATACTGAGCTGTTGGCTTAAAGAGGTTCCATTTACAAAAATGTACTAAGCTGACAAGCGTAACACCAAACCAGAAATCCAGAAAAAAAGTCTAAAAGCTCGCATTGCTGATATGGATTCAATTGGGAGATCAAAACAGTAAATACAGAGGTAATGTGAAAGAATGTGAATAACAGTAACTCCTGATCAAAATAGAGACGAAACAGATGAACCAGTCGCCAACTGTCTTAGCTACCACCACCGTTAAACTCGACACCAGCCAACCAGTCGGACACCGTTCCATTCGTCCAACCAAGTATACGGCACAAAGGCCCCGGCATTAACTGCGGCAGCTCTTTGAGGTAGAGCGACGAACTGACGCGAGACTTACCTGAGGCGTGTGAGGAATTCATGAAGGTCGAACCCGGACTGCCCTCCCCAATCCCTCCACTGTGTGTACGCGTGTGTTAAAGGGGGTCCTCTGAGTCGGCCATGTGTTGGGGGACAGACGACGGACGGGCAGACGGACGAATCGGGCGTTCCTCTCAATGTCGGCTTTTCTGCAAAAGAGAAAGTTAGGTTTTTTTCAGCACTTGCGATTCATTCTGTTCATCGGTTGTTTGTTTTTTTTGTTATTGTTTTGTCGGCCCATGTTGAAGCGATGCTATGCCGTATTATATCAAGATTTTTGATCGTGGTTTCATTTTATTATAACCTATATATAACCTTTTTAAAACGAAAAACATAAGAGCAAAAGTGTAAGGAATGGATTAGTGTGTAACATTAGCCGCTAACTTATAGCTGCTGGAAGTTAGCAGCTAACGTACTTAGCTAGCGTAAGGAATGGATTACTGTGTTCAATCTCGCATTTCTAACGTTAGCCGCTAACTTATAGCATACGTAAGCTAGCTGCTGTAAGTTAGCTGCTAACTTCCATCAGCTAGCTTACGTATGCTATAAGTTAGCAGCTAACCTACTTAGCTAGCGTAAGGAATGGATTTCATGTTTGAACATGTATTTCTATAATTAGCCGCTAACTTATAGCTGCTGTAAGTTAGCAGCTAACTAACTGTAAGTTAGCAGCTGATGTTCTTAGCAAGCTTACTAAATACAGTAGCGACCTAGCCCTTCTGACACAGGAGAAGTGTCAAATTAATTTCCAATTTGAAGTATTTTCGTCTCGTCGTTTACTTTGTGGAAGCTCGTCCAGGATGCTGCTATGTCGGAGTTGAGGCTCACGTTAGCAGCTCTGTCCTGCCGTTTCCCTGGTTTGGGTTAGCTTACACTCCCAGCACCGCCAACCAAAGCAGCTGTCTGAGAAAGTGTTTACGTTCACCAATCCCGTCGATTAGTCCTCATCCTAGAAGCCTTTTCCCTTGTAGTGTTCAAAGTGAAACGTACGGTTTGAAATACGAACATAAATCCAACCTCTTGCTTGTGCAAGTATGTAAGACAAGCAGCCAAGTGAGAACTAAAATCTTAGCTCAACATTTTACTTCCTACACGGGGGAGATGTTAGGGAAAGGTTTATAAAGACAGAGTTTTTTTAGTCCATTTAGTTTCCACTAAAATGTGTTTCCTGGTGGCTTTTCTGCGCCTATCGTTTTAACAACCGCTCCGATCTTTCAGTCCGACAAACTTGTACCTGCATTTCGTTTCACTGCACTTTGGTTTCTTTTTTGTCTCCGAAGGAAGACATTTTGACACGTCACAGCAGAAAAGCCCAGATAGAGCTAATGACATTAATGACTTCATAAAATGCCTGCTTTTCGACTTAACTTTCATATTTTTTAATCCTGGTCATGACTCATCTCGAGTGGTTAGTCAAAACCTGAAGACGTAATTCTGACATCGCAAGAACTCCTTTGAAGTTGAGGGTTATAATAGAACTGTCCTTGAGAGCTACATAAGAAGCCTATTGATGGTAATATCCCATGATGAGAGCCACAGTGGAACACTAGTGATGTAGTAACTGGTGATGGAAGTCAGTCACATTAGAAACACTATTCAAGTCATAATTAGCAAAAGCAGAACTGTAGTTTTGTCAATTGGATATACAGTATAACATTGCGCAGTCATTGAGAGATACTATAGAAATGAAACTAATGATGTCATAATTCGAGCGATGTCATCCTTAGAGTAGTAGAACATTGAGCCAGTCATTGAGAGATGCAGTAGAACACTAGCGAAGTCATAACTAGTGACAACGTGAGTTACAGTAGAACTCTGGTAAGGGGTTTTAGCTCGGTGACACCGAGCTACAATAGAGCTATCTAGTGAGCCACGGAGATATTATCAAATGGTTAGATTAAAATAAAATGTCTAAAATTCACACTCACACAAAGCATAATTGTTAATGACAGAGATTAGAGACCAATGTCTTTTTTCTACTGTACGCTAGGTTATGAAACAAAAAAGAAGTGATGTGGGAGATGACCCTGCGTCAGTAAAAAGCTGGTGAGGAAATATGACCCTGAATACATTTAATTTGCATTCATAAAAGGCAGGCAGTGATGGGTGCAGCTGACAGAGGCTTTACACAAGTTTAGCTTTTCACCTTTTTGGTCATGTTCCTATTTCTCTCTTTTATGTGAGAAGGTGGTTCTCAGATTTGTATTTTAACCATCAGTAGTGGGCCTTAAGTAACAAAAAGTTGTTATAATGCATATAATGTAGGTTTTGAATGCAGCTTCTTTAATTAATTATGTAATTTCAATGTGTTTCATCCCAATTAATTTATTTACTTAATACATTGTTTATCCTATCTTTGTTTTTAGACCCAGACTAAATTATATTTCCACATAACTCATAGCCTCTGACCTTAACTGGACTCGTCGTCTCACTGCTCTACATTTCTGAATGTACCTGCGTCTGTGTGTTGTGTCCTGAGCCGACACCGTGTTCGCACGATGAGTTAAAGGGAGTTAAAAAAGAACAAGCTGCACCCTGTTGCTCACTGCGGCTCCCCTGGTGCTCTGGCGCCACCCACTGGTCTTGTACGGTGCAATCGATGCGATATGGAAGTATGAGAGGGAAAGAGGGGACAGTGTGTGACGGTAATTACTTGTACAGCACACAGCTGTGTAATATCTAATGCGATTTTCAACACAACAGCCCCACAATAAATATGCACATGCAGCATTTTGGCACAGGGATACGGTGCTATGGTTGTGGTGGTGGTTCTAATATTATGTCTCATGTATGTGATGGTGTGAATGAAAAAAAAAAAAAAACTTTCAATCAAAGTGAGTGCAACATTATCCATGACCTCCTTACATGCACCTATCCTGAAAAAGATTCTTTCCTCAGATTTGAAGTTAAAAACCCAAACACCTTCCACGTGAACACAAAGACACTAGTTATTTGAAATCACATCCCACTTAATTCATTCCGTATGCATCTGGGGAGGATCACATTGTGCATCGCTACGTCACTGGAACTGAGATAAGCAGCAGAATATGTGAAAAGTAAAAAAAAAGCTTCATAATTCTGGGTTCTTTGCTGTACAGGAAGCGCATCCAAAAATAGAAGTGGCTATCAGAACCGATCCCAAACACACACACTAGGTTGCACACTGGACCGCGATTGGTTTTGCCGGAGGAGATGTGTCACGACTCATGCTCTTATGTCCACGTTATGTACCAATATTTAATGTGAGCACAGAGTAACTCTCCGCTGATAAATGTGAAAATAATAAATAAATAAATGAGTTAAGCTCAAACATCCAACATAAACCTTTGTGAGTTTTTTAAATGCTGAATATACCCAATATTATACTGGCAAATAACACTTTCAGCCTTCAGTGTTTTAGTAAGCTGGGTATGCCCACACCGGTGGAGCTGCATTTAATCCAGCAGGTTTTTATTTGACCTTTATTGAAATCCCAGCGTCTCTAAAATGACAGTTGGCAGCAAGAACAACCCCCCCAAAAAAAACTGAAGACAAAGAAAACCTTCCTCAACAGGAAGCGCGGACAAGTTCCTGCCATCGAGTCTCCGATGTCCTGGAGCCTGAGCAGGAGGGTTGGAAGAACTCCAGAGGAAACAGCGCAGGCCGCGGTGGGGACGCGCAAGCTATCGGAATTTTCGCCATGAAACGATGATTGTGCCGCATTCTGCTTCGCAGCGGCGTTCCCCGTTTCGCCCAACCTTTCCTTTAGGCGTGCTTTGGCCCCGCGGTGCGTGGGAACTCTCCTCCCGGGCCCTTGCTGGTCCCTCGCCGGGCGGGTTTTCCTCCGTAGCGGTTCTAGGTTCTAGCTTTCGGCTTGGAAAGGCCCCCGAGGTGAAGGTGAGAAACAGAACTCCTTCTTTCTAAATGCGTGAGGTTTCAAAAGTCAACGAATAATCGTAATCGCAATAAACGCTAGTGATCATATCTTCCCAAAGCCAGAGATTGACGATGCCTTCAAATGCCTCGTCTTGTGTGAACAAAAGGTCAGAAACCCGGAGATGCCAAGTTCGACATCACGAGCGACAAGGAAAAGCAGGAAATGCTGACGTTTATCTTTTTTGATGACATAAAATGTCATTAAATGGCGAGAAGAAGAAAAATGTCGATTAGTGTTTCATCAAATCAAAACTCAAAGATATTTAGTTTGCTGTCAAAAAGGAATAAAGAAACCAGAAAATATTCCCATTTTATGATGCTGGCATCAGACTTTTTTTTCTCCTTTTTTTTTTTTTACTCAAACCAATGAATCGATTCTCAAAATAGTTATTAATGTTATTAATTTAATAAGTGGCAACTAATCGTTGCAGCTCCAAAGCCGATCGACGCAAAATATCCCACGTCCAATTATATAAAATAAGGAGTTCTGGGTTATTTCTGTCAGACAAAACTATTTGAAGACATTATGGTGGGCGCTTGAGAATCAAGACAACATTTTTCTAGATTTTATGAGATTTTATGAACCAAAATATTAATCGATTCAACACTAATGCAAATACTCATCAAATGCAGCTGCAGTCTGGTTCGTTCTCAGGGTTGAAACCAAACATTTTAAATAGTTAAAGCACAATAAAAAAGTACCAGAAATCTAAAGTCCGAAAACTCCACCAGAACAATAAACGCCTGCAACGTTTCTAAACTCTGATCAGCCGGGGTCCGACTGCTCCGTCTATTTTGGGGCTCACGCCGCCTGCACAGTATGTGGCTCCCCTCCCCAACCACGCCAACTCCACAAAAGAAGTCACAGGAAGTCCCAACAGGCACACTTGGCCGAGCGCCGTGGCAACCGTGTCAGGGCAAAGATAATGGGATGAAACGCTGCAGGTGAGTGCGTGCTTATGTGTCTGTCCTCAGGTTGTGGAGCTAACTTTACGCCATTAGCCTAATGTGACACACACACACACACGCACACACACACACACACGCACACAGAGAAAGAAAAAGTCTATTTGAAAATAGAACATAGCAACACTTGAGTCCATTTTGCAAAAATAAATAAAAAAAAAAATCAAGAAATATAAATCTCTCACTCTCCCTTCTGCCTCCTCCTCCTCCTCTTCACACCAAAATGTCCTAAAATACCTGGCCCCTCCCATTCGGGAGAGGAGCAGGAAGTGCTGCCAGGCAACCGGGGAACCGGCTGCCGTGGCAACGCACCACCTGAACACCTCTTCCCTAAACAAACAGCGAGCGCATTTGCGCTCTCGCTGGTTTTCTCTCTCTCTCTCACTCACTCACTCACTCACTCACTCACTCACTCACTCACTCACACACTCACACACTCACACACTCACACACTCACACACACACACACACACACACACACACACACACACACACACACACACAATTACTGTTATATGCAGAGCTGCAGCGATTGGCCGATTGATTGGCAGAAAGATGTAACCACAACAGGAGCAGCAAGACGACGAGACCGTGGAGGGAAGCGGACATATTACCAAAGACTTCCCTCCAGTCTTTGCCTTCATTTTTGTAAAGTACTGACTAGTTATATTACCCTGTATGAATCATGTAATAATAATCGTTTATTAGTCCCACAGCGGGGAAATTTGCAGGATTGCAGCAGCAGAGTGGACAGTGCAAACTAAACAAACAAGAGACATAGGGAGAAAAAACAAGCTCAGAACCAGTATAATAAATATGTAATCACACAGTAACGGCATAATAAATCAGAAAAAAAGAAAAAAAAACTCAAGCAGTATATAGCCGGACTGAATGGTTGTTAATATTGCACAGTGGATTGCAGAGATTATGTATATTGCACAGTGGATACATTGGATATTATATTATATATATTTATATTGCTCACAAAAAGAATACTCACATCCCACTTGCATGTTTTACGGAGTAATTAGTCGCTGTAATCGTTCCTTCTGTCCCGTGTTTTGTTTATTGCTATAGATTTATAGTCAACTCACATCTGAGTAGCAGTACTTATCGCTCAGCTGTGCAAAACAAAACAACAACCTTAAAATACTGTAATTTTGGAGCACTTACATTGAGTTAACTGACTGCTATGTGGTGACAGTGTCGTCGCATTAGGAGGGGTTTGCTTGCCGGGTTGACAACACTGGGATAAAGCAATGAAACAAATGTATTAACGGCAAGGGGGCCTCCGTCATGCGTTCAAATTCTCACTCAAACGTGTCACGCACCACTGCAACCGCCACCTTCCTCCCTTAGCTTTCCCTCGTCCAACGTAAACACTTTGAGCACGAACTCTCACGCACATGTACAAACTCTCGCGAGAGTTTTACACGAGACTGACCCTTTCTAGCCATAACCGAAGGAAAAGCTGGCAAGTAGGCCACGTGTCCAGACTTTTTGTCAAACTACTATTACCAAGCAAAATAAATTTGTCTCATAGCATAGAACAGAATCGAGGAGAACAGAACAGAAGAGGGATCATATCAAATCTGGATGCTGGAGTTGAAAGTTAGTGGCATGGCCTTTAAAGCTCTTATGTAACTAATGGAGTGACCTTTGACCCGTGAGGTTTGACCTCTGGGCTTTAGTAAAAAAACCCTGTGCATGATAGAGCTGCAAATCCCTTTCCACCGTCCTTCCAACCAGAATAGATAATTCTGTAGGAATGAGTACTAAAACCCGGAAATGAGTTTCCTCGTCTCAAAGTCAATGGGTTTTACTGAATGTTTTTTTTTTTAATATGGTATGTGGCTAACACAAGCTTAAGGGATTTTAACATGTTGTTCAACAGTATAAAATAAGTTAGTAGATATCCCACTTGAGATGACAAATCATCATCCCACAAAATACTGGTCCGCCTTTGGCTTAGTGGTGGTGAAATGAAGTCATGTGACTATGGTGTGGTTCATTTTCAGCCTTTGGTTTGTTAATAACGTTAGCATTTTGGTTCTGGCGATTGTATTGCAGAAAGCATAAAAGAGGTGTTTGTTTTTTAAGGCAATCTTGAAGAACAAAATGTGTAATTATCATAACATTCAGAGAGTTCTGCAACGATCCACAATCCGATGGAAAACATCCCATTGGCCTTTTTTTGTTAAAATAGCCAGGGCGATGCTAACTTCCTGGTTGGCCTTTAAAAAAATACAACGTTCCTGCAGAACTCTATAATGTGGGGTTCCAGCCCCTCAGTGAGGAGGGGCCATGGATGTATTCAGAGGACTGGATACAACATTTGAAGATGGAGTCCCCCCCCCCTCTCCATAAGACGGTTGCTAACCAGCACATCGGTAAAAAAAGCTATTCGGGGTTCCGCATTTTTTGGGGCCGTCCTCGTCTGGTTGAATCTACCGACTGCCAGAATGAAAATAATATCTCAATGCAGCTATGTTTAGCAACGTGATGCCCTGGAAGGAGGGAAAGAATGACGCAAAAAGGCAATTTAAAAAGGAGGAAGACGAAAAGTGAATTAGAGAAGTATAAGGCGAGGGGAGCCAGAATGCTGTGACAAAAACCTCCACAGCAGCTGTCAGAACTACGAGAGATTACATTCAGCCGTTGGAGCGTCTACCTCGACACACCGGTTTGTTGTGATCTGAAGAGCGGCGCGGAATCGGTGATTAACTGTCACCTGCCCCAATCAACACGCCGCAATTTAACAGGACCGTTCTCTTTGAAAGCAAAAGTACATGTTCCAAAGCACCACGGTAGCTTTCATTCTATTGTGAAAGGAATTTAAGATGGAGCGTTTTTATTGTATTTTACATGCACATGCGAAAGGTTTTAGCAATCTACGTGAAAACGTGTGGCCTCTGACTGGCACAAGTTGTTACCCAGACTTGGGATTTTCATTATTAAATCAATGATCAATCCATCACTGTGATTACATTTGACACTATGGGTATTTATTACCCAAGAAAAAAAAATAAAAACATATTTTTGTGCCATTGAGGCGGGCCCCCCCCCCTGTCAGTTTGGGTGGGTCGCATGTCAGACTGGGAAGCGAGCTGACACGGTTTATACAGTGCCAACCAACCCGGGGAAAGCTTTCTCCCATTCTTCTGGTGAAAGTGAAAAATTCCTTTCGACTGGCAACTCGCAGGATTTGCGGGGACATTTCCAAAATCCCCTTTTAGTGCCACGCCAGACAATCAAACAGCGCCTATTTTATTTCATCAAGCAAAAAAACAAATGACAGACGGTTGTCAAGTTCCAGGTTTTGTCCTCATGTGCCGTGGTGCCGTCCGACAGGCAGGCAGGCGGTCCACCTCTTTCGGAAGGAAGTTGCATCCTCCTTAAACTACCCCCTTGGGGCAAAATCGTCGGTGGCACTTCATGCGTCCGTGAATGAAGATAAAAACACACACACTACTTGAGGTTACAACTGCGGTTGAGGGGACGATTGTCAGTCGGCTACAGGATTTGTGTGGAAGCACTTGCAGGGTATTCTAAACCAACCAACAAGCCAGTCGTGATTGTGGAGCTTTCTACAGAACTATACCTACCTACCTACCTTTCTGGGCCCATTTTTGTATCGGGCTGATTTATTGACAACTATAGATAAAAAAACAAACAAAAATAAAATAAGAGTCAGCTATGCCCCCTCGTTGCTCTCCAATGCACTCTGCAAAAGCGTGGGCAGATCTCCAGGGCCATGCCGGCCTCTGGCAGCCCCAGGTAGGTGGGGGGCACGCGAGCCAGGCGGCGGCGTGGCAGCTGATATGAAGTCTGACAGCCCAAAAGCACCGCGCCGTGCTGGACGTGCGTTTCTACACTCCGCCGTGTCTCATGCTGAGCAGCAGCGTGGTCAACTTTTTGGGGGGCAACGCAAACTGTGCTCACAAGGGGACCTCATTCAGAAGGTCTCCTTGTCTTATTATTGGACAATCATGAGAGCATGACGTAATACTAACGTTGAACGCACATTGCTTCCAGAGGATGAGTAGTGACACTCGTTATGACACCCTAACGACACACACTTGTGTTGTTAGCTCGTTCGGTTGGTTGGGCTGCACCGGTCACCGCTAGCTCCTAGCCGTCCTCGGACCCCCCCGTAGAGGGTCGACTACGACCCGCCGTTTCACTTTTAACCGCTAGCTGTGAAGTTACGCTAGCTGTGAAGTTACCGCCCGCCCGGTAACGGCCGCGACGCAGGTAACTGTCGCGTGAGAGCAAAGAATGGCACGCCGTAACGCGTTACCTGTCCCGGGCAACTTAGCTCGTTAGTTAGCCGCCGTGTCTGTCAGGTGCCCGAGCCTGTGCCCTTTAGCTAGCCGGGAGTTAGCCGCACGAGAACTGTTCCTAAGTTAGCTCCTGTGGTAACTGCAGTGCGGGCAATGGCTTAGAAGAGCACACAGAAAAGAAATGTCACCTTTCTCACCCTGCGGCCGTTCTCCGGAGGGAGGAAAAACCCTTTAAAACTGCCTGTCGGTATATCCCCTTCGTGAACGGTCACGCACGCGCTCTCTCGCTCGCGCGCTCTCTCTCTCTCTCTCGGTACCGTGGATGTCGGTGGGTCCTCCTGCTGGAACGCGTATCGGCGCAGAGGTCGCCTCTTCCCGGCTTTGGTTTCTCCGCCGAGGCTCGGTGCGTGTTCGCCCCCTCCGTAGAGCTCCTGTGCGCTTTTATTTATACATTAAAACGAGTAATTCACCGAGCAGGACGTGTTTTCACCTCCTCCATATTTACAGTCTGCCTCTCTCTCTCTCCTTCCTTCCCTCCCTCTCTCTCTCTCTCTCCCACCACCAACAACAACATTATTGACGTCTTCCTCCTGCCACGTGACCAGTCTGCTGGGGCTAAAAATAGACCCAATAGAAACCGACGGAGGCAGACAGACGCGGCAGAGACAGGCAGACGGACTGACTGAGTTTAGTTTGCCTCATACTTCACCTCACTTTCCCTTGTTTCCACTCACATTGTGCCTCAGTCCACGCGATAGAGTTGTGCTGACTGCTCGCTGTGGGACCTGAAGGTAGCACGAGCAAGGATCCACACTGAAAGACACTGAGAGACCATCAAATCCTTTTCTTTTTTTCATGTGAGTTGAACAGTACAAGTATTTGCTGAAACAAGTCGTTTATTAATAATAATGAATAAATATAAGATATTGTAAAAAAAACAAAAAAAAACACAACAATTCGTGTATTTTCTTTGCATTATTTGTGAGGCAAAAATGGCCATCATCACACTTTCCCTTGGATGTGACAATCGCCTGCTTTTCTCTCGGTGGGGTTTTTACATGTTTGCTCCTTTTAATGTATTTACATTTGAGTCACGAGCCAAGCATCAGATTTGACGGGAAAAAATATAAATACCCGCGCAATCTTGGCCAAAAACCCAGATGGTCATTTAACAACATTGTGCTGATCTGAGGGTTTTTTCAGAATCCTCAAACTCTCTTCGAGCCATCTGGATGAAAAGATTTTCCTTCAGAGTACAACCGGCCTCAGGACTCCAGGCTCCCAGGGGCCTCCAAAAGCCAGAGAACAGGGCGCCGTAAGCACGGCCAGCCACTTTGACCTCAAAGCAAGGAGACGATAAGAGATAATAAAGTTGCTTGCTGCCATATTAATGCTCATATATTGCTTCTATAAGTATTTGTCCTGAGGAGGAGCCCTCTATCATGAATCCAATTTGAAGAGCTTCATTATTCTAGTTTTGTGCTCAAATCTTTCATAATCCAAAATGAATGTGTTTAACACATTTACCACGTAGAAAATGTAGGGCCAAATTATATCCCAAGAAAACCTTTATGAAAAGAGAGGGGTAGGAACTGAGTTGGTGAAAGGGGCCCAGCGGATAATTTTGGCCCCCAAAACTCCCTATCAGGTTGATCCAGCCATTGATTTTCTTTTATTGTTGTTGTTGCACCTACGAGGGTGTTGGATGTTTGCATGAACAGTTTTTGCAATATACCATAACGTTCATATAATAACACAACATTTTACAAGTTCTGTAAATGGCTATGAAATATACTGCCTGTTGTTAAAGGACCAGTGTGTAGGTTTTGTGTAGGATCTATTGGCAGAAATGAAATATAATATTCATAACCGTGTTCTCATTAGTGTAAAATCAACAGAAACCAACAATCCTTGGGTTTTTGTTAGCTTTTGAATGAGCCCTTCACATCTACATAGGGAGTCCTCTGTTGGCGGGGTCCGCCATGTTTCACTGCCATGTGTCTACAGTAGCCTAGAACGGACAAACCAACCACTGGTTCTGCTGAGGGCCTTTTTTTACGTTACCTGAAGAGCTCTCCGACACGCTTGGAAAGGTAGGAGTGGATGAAGGGGTGTTCAGTTGGTTGCATTGTGCAACCTCACCACTAGATGCCACTAATTCCTACACACTGCTCCTTTAATTGAAAGAAGTGGAGGGTCATGTTAAATGCAGGATTTCCAGAAATGAACTCTCTCTAGGCTTTAGGTATTTGAATGTCTGACAATGTGTCCCCTTTGGTGGTTAACCAGAGGTTAAACCTTAATGACTTAGATGATTCTCAGACTTTTTCTTCTAGCACTACCATGAGGTTGACATTTGTGTTTTTTAGTGAAATATCTCAACAACAAACTTCGGTTGGCTTGCCAGACAGACATTCCTGTTCTCCACAGGATGAACCATAATGACATTGGTGATCCTCTGACTCTTCCGCCAGTGCCACCATCATGAAAGCCGCCATTTGTGTTTTTAGTGAAATATCTCAACAACCCTTGGTTGGCTTGCCATGAAATTTGGTACAGACATTCATGTTCCCCTCAGGAGGGATCGCAATTACTTTGGCGATCACCTGACTTTTCACCTACAGCACCACAGTCAGGTCAGAATCTCAGTTTCATGTTAGCTCACTGACATTAGCATTTAGCTCAAGTACAGCCTCACAGAGCTACTAGCATGGCTGTAGCTGACTCTTAGCCATGTTTTACTGTACAATTTTAGCATTTCGGACACTCAGATGCTCCTGAATCTGAGCATGCTGTATTATTTTTAGCAACTTGTGTTGACAGCAATTCACTGAGAGAGTCGAAAAGGTGCAAACGGAGCACCCAACAGTCTATGCTAAGTTAGAAAAATGCAAATTACATTGCGAAACAGCAACATTGTGGAAGTCTATAGTAAAACAAAACAGTGGTGGGACTTTGGTTTCATTTTGTAATAAGCCTGTGAGGTTTGTCAAAACTGATATATCTGGAATCATGATGCATACAAATTAACTGTCAGAATCAACAGTGACAAGGATTAAGGTGGGAAAAAGACAAAAAATCTCACTCTCATTCATCGTTGTTTACAATTTAAGGAGAAGAGAGGTGCTATAAATAACTCCACTCTGATCACAATGTGACTGCGGAGGAGGTGGAGGGAATAGAAAAGATGGAGATTGGGAAAATGAGGGAGGAGAGAAGGTAAGAGAATGCGACATAGCGGGGGGTGATAGGGGGGGTTGGAGGAAAGATGGAGAGAAGCAGGAAGAGAGATGGAAGGAGGGAGGAAAGGAAGGAGGGATGGGGAAAGAGGGGAAAAATGAAGGAAAGGGGAGGGGAGGGAATCGGAAAAAGAGAGGGGAAATATTCTGCATGAACAGAGCAAGAGAACAAGGTAGAAACGATGGAGAGAGCTGGAGGTGGAATGAGAGAGAGAGAGAGAGTGAGAGACAGAAATAGAGAGAAAGAGAGAAAGAAAGAGCTATTCTGGTAATGATGTTGTTGCCATGGAGACGCTGCGCTCAGTCAGACCACTCCACAGGTGCCCCGTGGGTATTTTTAAAAGCGCGTCACTGATTGGCAGAGGCCTTTTGAAATGCAGCACTATTGATTAGCTGACATAGTTGAAGGTCAAAGGTCATCCCGTTGCATCCCATTACCCTCATCTCCTCCCCTCTTCTCTACTTCCTCCTTCCATTGCTCAGTCTCTGAATAGTCATGCACTCAATTCACATAAAGCTACAAATAAAATGCCGCCAAATGCCAAACACATGTCTTGAACGTTACGTTCCTGGAGAAAAGGCGACGCAGTTTGGAATCTCTGGGAAGAGAGATCCAAAAAGCACACCTGCAGTTACCGCTTTTGGCCATAGGTGGCACCGAAGAGAGCTTAAACGGAGATTTTCTCGATTGTAACTTTAAAAGGGGCAATGCTCAGTATTTTGGTGACTGAAAGTCACGCTAATGGCTGCTAACAGATCTTAATTGTTTAGCCATTTGCTGCGGCGTTATCTCTTTTGACTTTGTGACCGAGCTTATTGGAAGTGACGGACACTTGTGGACACAAACGGGAAAAATAAATGCAGTGATATATAAAGTATTGGCTGGCGTTGTGTATCGTATTTTTCGGAGCACACGTCTAAAAAATTCAGATCAATTAGCAGCTAGCTAAAGTACAGGACTTAAAGTCACCACAACTGGGTACGGGGTAGTTTATAGATACTTTTAGTGTATTTGTAACCATTGGACTCATACGGGGGACAGTACTGGTCAGTATAGCTTTACAGTTGACATCCTGCGGTACCTCTTAAGTAATTATGCTAACTTATTTCACAGTTGTGATGTGCTACTAAAACCTAGGCCTTATATACCAACGAATGAAGTTCAACAACAAATGCTATTGCCCTTTGCTCACGGTAGTCGTGACGACCCATATGTATCATGCCTTTTAGATTTATTCTGAAATATGAGGAGAAATTATTTGAAAATGAAAATTGACCTTCCCAAAAAAAAGTTTTAAAAATCCACCGCACTCTATCGACCCCAACACCAAACAACCAAACAGCTAATGTTAGCGGATAGCTGGGGAACAAAATTGACGTGGAAGTCTCTTAAAACTTGCATTCTTTCTACTGACCAGCAGGGGGCGACTCCTCTGTTTGTATAAAAGTCGATGAGAAAATTACTCTACTTCTCACCTGATTTATTACTGTGATTGACAATATGCTCCTCCACATTCCAAATATTGTAACCTCCGTTTATGGGTTGCTAAGAAAAAAAACCCCAACATGGCATCGGTCGTATTCCAAGATGGCGACGGCAAATATCCGAACTAGAGGCTTCAAAACGACAGTCCACAAACCAACGGGTGACGTCACCATGACTACGTCCACTCCTTATACACAGTCTATGGTTCCATCCTGGAGGCAGTGTTTCTTTAATTGTGACCTCATGCTGCACCAGTGGGTGGGAAATAAATATCAGAGTAACAGATCCAAAACCCACACAGGTAGAAATGTGTCGAGTCATAGTCGGAGACTTCATTATTAAAAATAATGAAGTCATTAAGACAATAGAGAGAGAGCGAGAGAATAGAGGTGAATGAATAACATGTCAATATGTAGCACACACAGACACACACACACACACACACACACACGCAGCAAAAGTAGCAGTGGTGACTCAGCCTCCTGCTGTGAGTCACAAGAGAGATCAGAAATGTCAGATAGAAAAAGAGTGCACACACACACACACACACACACACACACACACACACACACACACACACACACACACACACACACGCGCACACACACACGCATCCACAAGTTTCTGACATTAATGAAGATAGCCATGACAACTGTTCTCCTTCCACCTTTGGAGTTACAGTACGAATGGAAGGCTTGACACACACACACACACACACACACACACACACACACACACACACACACACACACTGAGCTCCCCGTCCCCCCCGACATTCTCAACTCATTCACACAAATCCATTTTTCCCAAGCGCACTTCCTCCGACGCGGTCTCAGGAACCCAACGGCACCAAACAGCACATGTTTTACCTGCGTGGGCTTCAGACCAGCATCTGATTCATCCTCCATCTTCCCGCGTTGACCCTCGAGTCCCCCAACGGGTCCCCGGACCACAGGGTGAACACCGCTGATGCCACGCTGCTGCTGCTGCTGATGCTGATGCTGCTGCTGCACTGACTGGCTGCACACTCCACGCTGGTCACGGGGTGAGTTGTCCAGGACCACAGCGCCCCCAAGAGGAGAGGAAGGGAGGATGCTGGGATGCTGTCATCGCTGGACCACTTGGTTACCTCAACTGCCCTCACGAAGAGCAGTCAAAGCCACAAAATCATATTCCGTATCAAAACTTCTGTCATATTTTTTTAAACTATTTGTCTTTATGTGTGGGAGAATCTGCAATGCAAGCATACATTTTCATTTTTATATTTAGCATTTTAACAACCACAGCTGTTCTGTGACAGCTGTGGTTGTTGTGAACAGTATTTTGTCACGCTAGTTATGTATATGATGTTCTTTGAGCTATATCTCTGTATAATGCATCAGATTTCATGTATAAAGGTGTGTTTATTATATGGAGTTATTTTAAAGTTATTTTAGGAAAAAAGACATTAAAGCGGCATCCTCAAACTTTTCCATGTTGTTGGTTTCTACCATCGGCTTGTTTTGATTATACGGCTCCGTTACGCTTTACGATTCAATTGAGAATAAAAGGAAACAGGAGGATTAGTAGTATTATCAATGGAGGTAGTATTAGGGAGAGTAGTATTAGTACCGGTCGTGGTATTCAAACAGTAGCAGACCTATAGGATGGACTTGTTGGCTCTTTTATGCACACGTGTTTCGATTGTATAAGGATATATAATATAATATAATATATATATATATATATATATATATATATATATATATTCCAATATGATATATTGGGGTTGGGGGCTGGCACCATAAGATTTTCTTGCTATATTTCTATTATTCTTTTTAAAATATATTCTTTATTTATGAATCTGCATTATATATATATGTATATATATGTATATGTACATGTATATGTTTGTACATATGTATGTATATATATATATATACATGTATATGTATATATATATATTATATTATATATATATATATATATATATATATATGTATATATGTGCATTAAAGAGCCAACAAGTCCATCCTATAGGTCTGCTACTGTTGGAATACCACGACCGGTACTACTACTCTCCCTAATATATATATATATATATGTATATATATATATATATATAAAAATCTATACATTTCTATGTGTTTTTTTTCTAAAATCTTATCTTAAAAGAAAAATGATATATATAATTTTTCTTTTAAGATAAGATTTTAGAAAAAAAACACATAGAAATGTATAGATTTTTTTTCTCTTTTAAAATCATGTAATTTAAATGACAAAAAGAGTAATTTCCCATGGCTGTCTTGGTGGTGTCCAGTGCTGGGTGGTGCAGTAATAGTGGGCGCTGTGTAGGTGGAGAAGCAGTGTGTTGGCAACATATTCATTCAGTCGCTGATTGTCCTCCTCTAATGAGCAGCCACGACTCACTGACAGACACTCCCATCCTCCTGTTCCTCAACACCCCCCCCCCCCCCCTCCACACACACACACACACACACACACACGTACACAGTCCCCTCTTCTCCCTTCCAGCGTTGTCAAGGAAACAAACCCTTTACACTGGAGCTGTTAGTCATCAATCCATGCAGCCTAACCCCCCCCACCCCCCCCCTCTCTCTCTCTCTCTCTCTCTCTGTCCATGTTATCGTGACGTTTCATCACGAGCTGAACTCAAGGGCCTCTGTTCATTATTACATTTATTTATGATTATGGTTACATTTATTTATGGTTTCAAGTGTTTTCTTTATTATATATACATATATATATACATATACATGCATACATATATATATATTTATACATATATGTATGTATGTGTATATGTATATGAGTTGATATGTATATGAGTTTCACTGCAAGAAACTCATTGTTTATGAGAACGTAGCAACCCAAAAGAAGGCTATAATAACAACAACAATAATAACAATAATAATAATAATAAAAATTATAATTTTTTTAAAACAAAATAAATAATAAAAATTGTGATAATAATAAAATAAAAAATACTAGTAATAGTATTACTACCAGTCATTTGAGTGGCTTTGACAGCCAGTCGAATGACACTTTGTTATTTCCTACTTCGTCCCGCTGTCACATGGGTTGGGCTTGTTCAGGAGGGCATCCAAAACACACACACACGCACACACACACGCACACGCACGCACGGTCAGAGGGAGACGGAAGGCGGATCTGTCGCCTGAAACAGTCCGGACTTCCTCAGCAGAGCAGAGCCCGCAGCGCAGTAAGTAGCTACACCTCTCACACTATTAGTATTATTCCTGCTCCTTTACCCAGTTTTATTTTTAACGGAACTCTCGTCGCCACGAGTTCAACAACAGAGTCAAATTAAAGACAGCGCCAGGTAACAGGTGACGGAGGAAACGTCACGGCAGCCCATCACGTCACTGTCACTGTATATGTCTTCTTTCATATGCGTTCATGTGTGAGACGAGCGCGCCCCGGCGTGATGAGCGACTGTCCCCGGGTCACAGTGATGCCTGTCCGCGGGCTGCTGCCACCCAGAGAGCCGGAGAGAGCGAGGCGCGCCCCCGGGGCGGGTGTCCGCTCGGTGTCGGTCCATTTCTGCCCCGCGTCCTCGCCCAACTCCCGTCGACACTTCCTGCCGCGTTATCTCCACGTCGCGTTTGCATCGCAGGACTCTTCGGCTGCTGGAGGGCGAGATAGAAGCAGCAGACGCGGGTTGTGCGTGCGTGTTGTCCCCCAGCAGTCTTATTTTGAAGGGGCTCTGCGCGGTGTATTTCACTGGTAATCACGTACTCAAGGAGTTCATTGTGATAGGTATTATTTTGTATTTTTATAAAAAAGAAATGTTCTGTAATGTTACTGGTGACAGCCAGTCAAACTTTATTAGGAATTCAAATTAAATATTTACTCAAATATGTTATTCTAGAGACATATTCATACTCCACTACAACATTAAAGGAGAGGGGTAAAAAAAAAGAAAAAGTCATATCTAAATTTCTGCTGAAGAAACTGAATTACTATGTGTCTGCCTTAGCTTCATAATTCAATATATTGTAAATTATTCTTTTTTTCCGTTCTTTTAAAAAAAAAAAAAATAGATACTCAATAACCCTCCTGTTGATCTTCCTCAGATCATGGATGAACCGTCCCCGCGTCCTGCTCGCTCCGTGTTCCCGTGGCTGGTGGGAGCGTCGCAGGTGGTGGGCCTGGCGGCGGTGGTGCTGACCGGCGTGTGGATGGGCCACTTCCGCGGCGGCTTCGCCTGGGACGGCTCGGCGCGGGAGTTCAACCTGCACCCTCTGTGCATGGTGCTGGGGCTGGTCTTCCTGCAGGGCGACGGTGAGTCGGGCGAAGAAAATGTAGAGTTACCTAAAAGGTCATGCGAGGTCACCTAGGTCTGCTAGATTGTGTCGAGAGGTGACGTATGGGTCATGATTTTGATTTCCGTTTATTTTTTTCCCCCATAGAGTTTCATCCTTTCATCATTTATTTTCTCAACACTTTTAAGGATATCTTTCATTACAGGGCAGCTAACGTTTTTTAATGTAGATCGGAGCAAGCAAGAAGCCAATGCAGAAGTGCCCTAAACTTGCATTCTTTCTAATGGCCAGCAGGGGGCGACTCCTCTAGTTGCAAAAAGAAGTCAGATTGTATAGAAGTCTATGAGAAAATGACTCTACTTCTCTCTTGATGCATGATGTTCATTTAGTAAATTATGGTCCATTTAGAGTCAAACAGACCATAAAGCAGGGTATGCTTTAGGGCGGGGCTACCTTGAGATTAACAGGCCGCTACCACGCTGTTGTCCAGTTTGGGTGTTTCCATGTGTTTTCGTCTTGTAACTTTCACCCTTTCACAGTGCCTGAAAGACTGCAAAATCTATTGAGCCAATTTGCCACGCCCCAAGCCCCGGGAACCAAATCAGATACGGCCGGCTTCAAAAGCGAGTCAATCCCAAATGACGTCACAGAGACTACATCCATATTTCACACACGTCTTCAGTGTCTACACAAGGCTGAGGCTGAAAGCAATTCTGTCAGGATTCTGTGAGGATCCATGGTTTGTAGCCATGGTTACGCCACGTACTTGTCGGATGATTTTGCGTAAAATTGAGTGAAACTGGAAGCAGAGGTCAGCTTTACGTGGACGCTCTAGTCGCTCTGTTGGTGTGTGTGTGTGTGTGTCCGCGTGTGTGTCTTAGCCTCGAGCGCCGTGCTGCTGACCTGTTGCATTAAGCTAACGCTACCCAGACATCCATCAGTCCCCACCCCCACCCAGCAAGTTTGATTCAAACAGAAGCAGAAATGATTTGAATCATTGAACGTGACAGTTTTGTGTGTGTGTGTGTGTGTGTGTGTGTGTGTTTTTGGGACGTATCCAGTGAAGCTTTGACAGAGTGGCCCATCCGGGAAATGGAACCGGCAGACCCAGGAAGAGCCAGTCAGCAAACTGAGCAGCCTCTTCTTTAGGTTCAGAGCTGAAGGAGTCCAGAGGAGCATGTATGCTAACGTATGCTAACTTTAAGAAAATACACCACACACCACAAACTAGAGATCCCAGTTTCGATGGTTATTCGCGTGGTTATTTTAAAAGAAATTTAGCATACATGCTCCTCTGTGAATTTAGAAAATCCCACCCTGACGATGATGAAAGCTTTAAAGACCATTTGGACCTTTTAGGTTTGTGGTCAATCTGAAAGAAAAGGTGGAAAGACGGGGAAAGCAGAGGACAGAGCCTGGGAGTCCAAAATGGAGGAAGCTATCGTATCTCTCATTAGCAATGTTGCAACTTTGTTTAACCTTCTCTTGTCGCAGGATAAACTGCTACAATTCTGAGATGTCGGGCGACGATAAAAAAAACCTCGTTGTTCACTTAATGACCGAGCTAACAGCTAACTAACGCTTGCTAACTGACAATTAGCAACAGTTAGCAAGCTTGCTAGATTTGTAAGCTTTCTTCAGTAGTTCTCAATTGAATGAAGAGACATACAGTAAAATAGACAGACGGAGAAAACATGAAGTAGCGCCGCGAGCTGTTGTGACTGGCGAACACTGGCGTGGTTGGCTTGCCAGATACAGTAGTTCTCCAACTAGCCCCCTGAGGAGCCCCTGTGTCACGAGCCTCTAGAACCAAATAATTCACCAGCATGACTGGAGGAAATTCACGGTGCCACTTCCTGGTGTGACCAGGCATTTTAAGCACCATTTATCAGCTATACTTTCTTCATTTTATGCAACACCTTGACCCCCCCCCGCCCCCCCTCTCTATTTCTTTCTCTTTGAGAGCTCGGACCACGAGTTCACCCAATAGCAAGCAAAAACAAAATAAAATTTTCCAAACTATAACTCAGCTAAGTTATGATCTGTCTTATAATATACACACTGCAGCGTGTCCCCGGTGATGTCTGTGGCCCAGGAAATAAAGACAAAGCGAGAAGTCGCTGTCTATTCCTGCTCTCCGCTTCGCGCCTGCAGCCCTCGGGTACTTTTGCTAATGACCGTAACCAGATTAGTTCAACTGGTTCACAGCTGTCCATTGCAGAGCTGGATTGCATTAGTGCGATAAAAGCAAAAAGGTCAGCTGGAAATTAGATGGGGAACAAGGCGGGTTATGGAAATACCCTGGGGGGGGGGTCTGAATACACAGACACAAAATACACAAATACACCTCAAAGCTGATTCCCTGTGATTAAACCTGTGTTTGTTGCCTCAGGCCACTTCCACGCTAATGTGGGTACATTTGACAATACACACACTCAATCATCATCTCCGGCCTCTTAAAATATAGAATGCTGCAGGGATGAGTCTTAGTATTTAGCACTTCAGGTTTCATCGTCTCCAAGTCAATGGGTTTTTGGTTAGATGCCTGAAATAATGTCTGTGGTACAAGCCAAAGAGATTTTAACGTTTTGTTCTAAAAAAAAAATTTCAACAGTAGATACCCTCTTTTGAGACTTTTAGGTGGTTTAAAAAAAAAAAGCGTTTGCTAACAAGTGGTTTGTGGTCAATCTGACAGAAAAGGTTCTTAATATGTAAAAAAAAGAACGAGAACTCTCTTTCTGAGACGGCGATCAATAAACTGCGTGAACTTATCTTTTCCTTAGTGACCGAGCTAACAAGCTTTCTTGCTAACAGTTAGCAACAGTTAGCAAGCTTGTTAGGTTTGAGAAGTTTTTTTCTCATTTGAGGGAAGTTATGTACGGTCCTGAAAACAAAGCGGACAAAGAAAAGAGAAAGAGGCTCGATGACCTGTTAGCGTGGTTAGCGTAGTTTAGTTTTGTTCTGAGACACAAACTACAACAGTAGATACCTCTTATGTGAATTGTGAAGCTTATAGGTGTCTTAGAAAAGGCAGTTGCTAACAAGTGGCGACACGCCATCACTCCGACTAGTCCGCCTTCACAGCCTCGTTGCGTTAATACACCCCGCTCATGCGACTGGGGTGTATTTCTTTTACAGCCTAACGTTTTTACTTCTGCAGATTGCATTCACAATTATGCAAAAAATCACAAGAGTGGTGTTCATTTGTGAAGATTATCTTGCTGAACAAAACCTTAGTGTCATGAACATTTGCCACAGAGGTTATTTGCTGCAATGGTCCAATGGGAAAAATCCCATTGGCTTTTTGTCGGGGGGAACCATGGCGATTGTAACTTCCTGGGTTAGCCTTCAAAATGACGTCACGCCTGCAGCCCTCTGTATTTTAACACCTGAATCATGACGAGTGGGCATGGCTAAGATATTCTTTTTTAAAAAGTCTCACATATGATTGTCATGTGATCATGTTTTTTGGAATCAGATACACTGCAGTCTTCATGCTCGCTCTGAGAGCAATGAATCGCACTGAAAACTGCTTGAAGCTGCTTAGTAGCTTAAAGAAAGGATTTAAAAAAGAACACAATTAGCGATTGTGTTGAGTTTAACCTTTTGCTCCAATTAAAGAAAATAGCTCAAAAGGCTCAGTTTTTGCACACAATGCATGCATGCTGTCTGTCGGCCTATTGGCACACCTTTACGCCTTCTATTTGTGCTGTAGTCAAATTATGTTCTTATATGTTCATGTCTCACTCATTGTTATAGTGCATATCTTGCATATTTACTAGAAATATATAAATATATAGACAGTGTTTCTGCAAACCTTCATGTTCCCCATTTCCATTTTATGTTATTTTAACTAATTTAAAGAGGTTCTTTGCACAATGTTTCCTTCTGCTGCTCTTTGGATTTTTGATAATTTTTGATTGTTTGGCATTTTGATCATTTCTTGGCCTCATACATAACTTTTGTTAAGCTATTTATTCGATATGTCCTTAAACAATTGTTTCCACGATTGTTTCAATGGTCTCCAATATTAGTGCATTAAGATACTGGCATAGATACATATGTTCAGGATATTGTGGATGTTATACTCTTAACTTGATTGTTTTCACTTGAAATATTGCCTTGATATTCTGTGTAATATTCGTCTATTCACTTAATTTTTCCTTCATAGTAATTGATTCAATTTTCCCAGTGTGATGAAACTTTTTTTGTACTCCTTTGCATTCCCCATATAATGTTGTATTAAGCAACTTATCTTGTGTCTATTATCATCTGTATTATTACAGTTTCTGACATGTATTGTTTGTCACATTTTAAGTATCTTTTAAAAAAAAATCTATCATTGATATGGTAATTGTCTTTGGTGTTTTGGTTCCCCTCTTTGATTGGTTGTTACAGCCGACTGTTTTCTGGAGAGAAAGTTCACTGAATTATTGGTGTATTCACCTCTCTCTTTCTCCCCCTCTCTCTTTCTCCCCCTCTCTCTAGCCATCCTGGTCTACAGAGTATTTCGAAATGAGACCAAGAGGAATGTTAAGATGCTTCATGGCATCATTCACCTGCTGGCCCTCATCATCAGCATCATAGGTGAGAGAGAGAGAGAGAGAGAGAGAGAGAGAGAGAGAGAGAGAGAGAGAGAGAGAGAGAGAGAGAGAGAGAGAGAGAGAATTATTATAGAGCCTGGGGAGACAGAGACAAGAAAAAAACTTGGCTATTAAGTGGTTAATTTTTTTTTTTCTGGTAAATTTGTGAGTTTCTTTCTTGGAATATCTTGCCCCTCCCCAAGATCTGTAATTTTATAAAAACCTACACTGGTCCTAATGTGGCATCGTAGAGGTGTGTGTGTGTGTGTACTAATAAGCTAATACCAGTGTGTATGTCTATGTGAGAGAGAGAGAGATCCTGATGTTGTGTTCATACCAAAAGCGTTGCAAATTTTTTGCGTGAGTAGATTACATACAAAGTCAATGCACAGACGTTAATGATTCACCTAAATCTTTCAACTCGGGGGAAAAATTTGCGTGACGCTGAGTTGCGAAAGCCAATCAGCGTTGAGAAGCTCCGCCCGTCATCACTGACGTCCTGCCGTTGTTGAATCAGAAACTATGGAGGAGAAGTTGATAGTCGCAAAGACGCACATCCTGGAGAAGCTGTGAGTGGCTACGGATAATATTATATAATATTATGAACCCAGATATGAGAGCGTCTGATGTTCCCACGTTTGTGGGACATCCACAACATGCACAAAGCAGAAATAGTGGTTATTTCTTCCACGGTGGATGGCAGAAATTAACTATTTCCATGGAGATAAGCCACGGTAATAACCGTGGTAATAACCACAAATAGTTCGACGATTAAACATCCTGGGAGAGGGATCCTCCTCTGCTGCTCTCCTGAAGGTTTCTTCCATTTTTCTCCCTGTTGATAGGGTTTTTTGGGGGGAGTTTTTCCTGAGTCGATGAGAGGTTCTGGGACAGAGGATGTCAGTGTGTACAGATTGTAAAGCCCTCTGAGGCAAATTTGTAATTTGTGATTTTGGGCTATACAAAAATAAATTGAATTGAATTGAATTAAACACAGCGCTTTGCTTTTGGTGTGAACGCGGCATGTGTTTCCTTAATCATTGTTTCTCTCCGTCTGTGTGTGTAGGCTTTGTAGCTGTGTTTGACTTCCACAAAGCAGCAAAGATCCCAGACATGTACTCTCTACACAGCTGGTGCGGCATGGCTACCTTAGTCTTATTCTGCGTACAGGTACACACACACACGCACAAACACACACACACACACGCACACACACGCACACACACTCATACACACACACACACACACACACACGCACACACACACGCACACGCACTCATACACACACACACGCACGCACACACACACACACACACACACACACACACACACACACACACACACACACACACACAGAGTCATGTTTCACTTTGTAAGGGACATTACATTGACTTGCATTCATTTCCTGGAGCCTTTCCCTAACCCTCACCATAACAGCTACTTGCCTTATCCTAACCTTTCCCTAACCTTTCCCTAACCGTAAACCAAGTCTTGACCCTAAAATATAATGAAAATACATTATTGTGACTTGCATTTTGTCCCCAAAAGAAGGCGAGTCCCCACAATGTTGTTGTGTCAATGGATCCCCACAACAGGAGTAATACGAACCCACAAACACACACACAAAGTGTAACATGGATTAAAACAGTAACAACTCACTTTTCATCCCTCCAACCCCCCCCCCCCCAGTGGGTGATGGGTTTGCTGTTCTTCCTGTTTCCTGTTGCGTCGTCATGGTTACGAGCCTTGTACCTCCCCATCCATGGATTCTGCGGTCTGGTGCTGCTGGTTATGGCCATAGGGAGCAGCCTGCTCGGCATCACAGAGAAGCTCCTCTTCAGCATCATGTATGTGTCAATCATCTCAAAATAAAAATTGGAGATATTTAGTCTCTGAGAATTCTACCAGCACACCGATACACCGGAGGGGAACGGGGTTTCCTCACCGTGTCCGTCTCTCTCACCACCTCTCTCTGTGTACCAGGTCCACCTACTCTCTGTTCAGCCCAGAGGGGGTGCTGGCCAACGTCTTGGGGATCCTGCTGCTGTGTTTCGGGGTGCTGCTGGGCTACCTGATCACCAGGGAGGAGTACCGGCGTCCCCCCAACCCAGAGGAGCAGTCTCTGTCCGTGCACTTCAAGACCCTGACCGAGGGGGGGTCGCCCACCACGCCGTGACCTCGGGGTGACCTCTTGACACCTCCCCCTCTTCTTAATACAGTGTGCTGCCAAGAGACTAGCTAGTGTTACAAGTCTCCGTTATTACCTAGTTAGGGAAAAGATCATTTTCAAAAGTTTAGGTTTGGTTCAGGGAAGTCAATAAAATCATAGACAAGCTTTAATGACCAATCTGACCCATCTGATCTCAGACCAGTCCACTTTCAACCAAAATGATTTGTTTAAACTTGATTTGTTTTATTTCAGAATGAATAGAATAAGACTGTAAATGTAAAGGCACAATGGAGTAAAAGGAAAATAGCATCACAACAAATCAGATTTAATATACGATAATATTCTATAGAGAAACAGCGAGGGGTCTGGCGCCTCCCCCCTTCGTACGCCCTCAATCGGGAACCCAAGCAGCTCAAACTCACCAATCACAGTCCTAGTTGTCTCCACATTGAGCCCCAATGTGTTGCCACATTTTTGAGGAGGCAAACGTCACCTATGCTCCGTACCTACAGCTGCCACGCAGAAATATTAATAATTGCAGCTTCAGAGTTGTTTGTCCTGGAGTTACTGCATTTGCTCCTGTGGTATCTTTGGTATTATCTCTACTGTGGACGGAATGTTTTCATGAGTGATACGTCTTCTCCCGGTAAAACAATCTAGCTGATCGATGTTAAGATGTTTAACATTCATTTATATCATATTGATTATTTAACTTTTTCAATTTAAAACTCTTAATCCAGGACCTTAAGTATTTTAAGGAAGCCCTGCGAGGCAAATGAGGATAAAAAAATGTTCCTTTAATTTTTTTTTCATCCTGTTTAGAACATGGGGTAGTGGTGCATGTCAGCCTCTTGTGGCCAAAAAAAGTATTACAACAAAAATTATTATATTTTCACCTGTCAAAGCTTTTATTTTTCACCTGTTTCACAAGAAAAAGTTAAACTTTGAAAAATTATCCCGGGGAAAAACTTTTTTTTCACCTGTTCTTAAGTCATAAACACAGGCTTAGAAAATGGCAAAAAAAAAAAAATCAAAAATACTCACTTGTCTCTCAGGGCTTCCGTAGTATTTGGATCAAGTAGCTCCTGAAGAATTAGGTGTGCCAAATGTTGTATATCAAGCATCCTTGCCACAACAATGTCGTTTTGACTGAATTAAGTTGTTGCTTGAGTGTCACTGGTCGGCTGTGTCAGAGGTAAATATAAGTATCTGACTGAACTCTGATTGGAGGGCGAAAAAGCCTTTACATTTTGACTGTGTCACACACCAGAAGTCAAACTGATGCCAAACATCGCGCTCAAATTTGACCTCGTCTTTGAACTAGTAAATTAGTAAAACAAGTTTTTTTAGAAAACCATTTACTTCACACTGCTTTTGGAGGTCACAGCACTATTTTTTTTGCACTCAAATAAAATCTGTCCTCTCTTTTGTTCCCCACGGTGTCTATATTCGTCCCGGATCCAAGTGAAGTCAGAACAGTTTGTCCATAACGCAAAATGCATAAGCAACTGCCTTGCGACTGCCATGTTAACAATATCTGTACAATGTGTTTTCAATTGTATGTGATAAAAGTTAGGTTACTTGATGCACTTTGACCAAAGGACGTTAAATTCCTATCTTTGAATGTGTTTATCCAAAATTAAATATATGTAGTAATTTTCTTTGGGCCTGAGTTCAGGACTCCGCACTAGTGCCTAATACAAAACTCTAACTGAACATTGCTGAATGTTGTCTGTCTAATGTACTTTTTGATAGGGTCATCTTTGAAAAGCGAAGACTCAATATAATTGTGACAACCTGAAGGAAATAAATGTGTGTGTAGCGGCTTGAATTCTTCTGGTCCAGTTGTGTTTTTCACTTAAACTTAAACTTAGACTTAAACTTCTGATATAATAAAAAATAAAATAAAATTTAGCCCTACCTCAAACAGCTGTAACATCACAAGAATAGTTTGACAATGTGGAAAAATTAGCTTTCCTGCTGAGATTTAGAGAAGATCGATGCCATTCATTAACATACGTCTGTTAAATATGAAGCTACAGCCAGCGGTGGGTTAGCTTAGCTTAGGCACCCCATTCCGAGCGGGCTGATTGCTTTGGCGTGGCGGTTTGGATCGCGTTATTCCAAGTTTATTAATAAGTGTAAAAACAACAAGTTGTGGTTATATGGGGAGTTATGTGCAGGGCCATTTCTCGACTGGTAGCAGTAACTACCTGTAATCTTGTCGTCACCACTGTATTCATTCATTATTGTAATATATACCAATATTGCAATTTAACCAAAGATACTCTATTACAAATAATAACGCATTTTAAGCTCCGCCAATTGTTTGAAATGGTATACACTTCCTGTCTCCTAAGTGGGCGTGGTCATGACATGTTCGCCTCCACCCTCCTCATCCCCCCACCTCGTTTGGAAGTGTTGTGAAGGTCGTGTGGATGGATGAAAGTTGGGTTATAGTTGCATAATGTATTTATGTGGGGTTCTTTTGGCTGACATTAGATATTTATACAACTAACAGCCATATTTAATACTAAGAAAATTCGTTAGCTAGGGCGTTCGTCAACGTCAGTCGCCAGATCTTGCGAGAGTGTGTTGCTTAAATAGAGAAAGGTCTCAAACAAAGTTAATTTTCTCCGCATTTATCTGAAAAATGCCATTTTAGTGTCAGAAGATACTTGGTTTGTGAAAAATGTGTTCAATATTTACTTGACTATGGTCGTAAATTCACTTCTCCCATTGGAGTTAACAGACTCAGGACCTGCCGCTCGTCTCCCAAAGGGGCTGGCCAATGGTTAAACCATATGTTGTATATAAAAAGTGCTGTTTTGAAACCCTGAGTCCGGCGTTTTGGCTGTCGCCATCTTGGATTACGGCTGTCGCCATGTTGTTTTTTTCGCAACCAATGAATGGAAGTTACCATATTTGGAATGCAGAGGACTGACGTAGAGATGCTGTATAAGTCTCTGGCAGCGGCAGCGACCTGTCAATCACAGTAGCCCCGCCCTAAAACATACCCTGCTTTATGGTCTGTTTGACTCTAAATGGACCATAATTTACTAAATGAACATCATGCTGTATTGAAGAAGACTTGAAACTAGAGATTGAGACATAAACTCATGTTTACAATGTTTACTGAGGGAATAAATCAAGAGAGAAGTAGAGTCATTTTCTATAGACTTCTATACAATCTGACTTATTTTTGCAACCAGAGAAGTCGCCCCCTGCTGGTCAGCAGAGAGAATGACAGTTTTAAGACACTTTTGCATTGGCTTCACTGGCTTCATGTGGATGTCCAATTCAATTAAATTCAATTTATTTTTGTATAGCCCAAAATCACAAATTACAAATTAGCCTCAGAGGGCTTTACAATCTGTATCAATCTGTACCAATAAGTGTTGATGGTCGTCCATTTAAGTCTTAAAATCCCCAGTGCGTGATATATTGACCCAGAAAGCGGAGTTTGCATCCATCGCTGTCATTTTACGTGACAGTGACATAAGCATTTTGTTAACAGCTTATTTCACAGTCCCCAAAGGGCAAATGAATAAATAAACTGTATTTCCAATTAGTGCATGACCACAAACGATGATGTATCCTTGGTAGAAGCCCCCAGAGAGAGGGAGAGATAGAGACTTACACATCTGTCTTTCATTCAGTTTTATTCCTCTTTGCAATGTTCACATGAGCTGACACATTCCTGTCGTTTTAAATGTTTGAAAATTATGTTATTGTTGTTGTAACCGTCCTGGGTTTTGAATATTAACTTATTTTACACACAGTGAAAAAAAGCCCCCGGTAAACCAACTTACCAGGGAACACATTGTTCCCAGTATTAAGCTTGATTACTGCTCAATTACCTGTGGCGTTTAAAAACTCGGGGCCCTTAAGCAGGTTGAGGGTTACATTCTACATGTACAGTACAACACATTGTTTTATTGCAAGACAACACAGCTGTCATTGGACAAATTAAGGGTTTGAAGTCACACTGATGCACTATGACGAGCCGTTTCCACGCTTTATCACTTTTTAACTATTCTTGAACATTCAATTTCATCTCTCCAACTGGCCAGAATTAGATGCCACAACCAGCGGTTTCCACATCTTCTCACAGCTGGAAACCCCTGAGCAGTGAGAAATAAAGGCAGCGGTCACAGAGACTGCCAGAGGTCATGGTCTTCATCAGCAACTCTTAAAGCAAGCTGCCGATTCATTAGAAACATAAAAAGAAAATGTACAAAAAACAAACAGGCATTCATGTGCATAAAATACATTTAAAAAAAATGAAAGCTTAGTCCCACTTTCTGAATTTCCTTCATTATCAAACCCACTCTCGAAAACTGGCTCTGGTAAATTGTTAGCTAAACCCCTCCCCTTGTTACGGACTGTCGCTATGCCCGTCATCTTTCCATTCTCACAGATAATAACCACTTGAATATGTTTTGTCATTTTTTAAAGGATAGGTTGCTTTATGGCAGACAGAGGTAGATAAATGCAATTTTCTTATTTCTATCCGACAACTGTTGCTTTTGCCATCTGAAATGAGAACTTTCGTTAGCTGCAGCTAGCTAAAGGCCCTTTAAGACACAACAGGATCTGCGCTGCGCTCGCCACTGGTGGTCAACGCACATCTGACTACGTGTTCGGAGAAGTCGCAAAGTACGGAGCATAACACATTTAAACATTTTTTTATTTAGTTATCGCCAGCAACGATAATGCAATTGTCCCAAGCTAAGAAGCGTGTGCTAGCGCTAGCCCTGCTAGTACACCTGATATGCCTACTTGGTTGGAAATGTGTTTCCAAGACTTGAACAGTTCAGACAATTCGGACCCACACAAGTGGCCGGGTGGCTCTTTGTATTGCCAACACGAGTCGCAGTTCAAAGTAAAACCCTTATTAAGCCATTGGAAATAATGTGATACAGAGTGCAGTGGTGCCGTTGTGGCATTGTGTCTGAAAGGGTCTCAATCAAGCTAACATTAGCTCCATGACGCAAACTCCATCTGACTTTTTACTAGTGAAATCGCTTTGAAACGAGACTCTTGTAAAAGTGATCGTAAATACGCACTAAATGGCTGCATACATGATGTGGTGCTAAAAAACAAGGCATTTGGTTTAGTTTTAACTCTACAAACTAATGTAGTTAGTTCATAAAATGCTCCTTATGCTGTTAGAGCTAACTTTACACTAGCTTTTGTGGTTTTGAAAAGCACCAGAAAAAAAGACACCACCCTCCATCTCAAGTATCGATTTTACTTCAGCTCCAGCACAACTTCAACATTACGGAAAAGTACAGAGCTATGTTAGGCTTTGCTGTGCCTAGTAACGGTTGCTAAACTCTGATTGGACAATCATTGTTTTGGGGGGGGAGGGGTTCAACCGAAGGGGAGTTGGCTTTTATTGAGTTACAGACAGTAGAAGGAGCCAATCGCCATGTTTCCATGCCAACGAGTGTTGTATCAGTTGGGATCCTTGTGGTTTGCATAAAGGACCTTTATGACTACATAATACAAAAGGCCTTTATAGAAAAAACAAAAATAACAACCTGGCACAAAAGAAATCCAAAAACCTTAAAAAGGAATTGTTTTACAGGATGTTCATTGGAAAAAATGTAAACCCAAAACTGAGCAAAGCTTTGCTTTGACTTTGCTTTTTTTTCTCTTTGAAAAGAGGGTTTCCATTTCTATGTTCTATGTAAAAGACCCTCAAAATAAACATAGAAAATCCAACAGGAATATACAGTTAGAGAAACAATATTTGTACAGCTTAATACAGATATATAACTTAAAAAAGATAAATATCACTTAGTTTTTGTGTTATATACAGCAAGCCAGTGCTTATTCAATGACAGCATCATTTTAGTTTCTCAAACTATGGCGTGGGACCGGGTCACTGACCAGAACCTTAGTGGCACGAGCTTTACAGCCTGGACCCTGCGGTGACTTTGTCCGGGTGTTGAGTCATTTTCATGTTAGCGCTTCAAACTTGAAATAAAAACCTTCATTTAAGGCGTACGCAGCAGACTAAGTGATAGTGGTGGATTTGTGTCTCTCTTGTCTGACTAAATGTCACCGTCTAGAGTCGAGTATCTTAACCTCTAGAGCAGTGCATTGTGGGCATTCATAGACTTCAGTTTTGAAATGTACTGTAAGCCAGAGATGTTTTTGGGCTTACTGATCCCAAATCTTCCTATTTCCTCATTGTGCTTTGTACATTTGTTAGAGCACTCTTGTCCTTCCCTTACTCCCTTTGTCCTTACTTCTTTTCTTCTTCTCTGGCTCTTTAATTGACCTGACCTGTAAGAAGTGATATGTTCCTTATGAAACGTGTATGTTTAACTTCTGTTCCCCCCCAACTCTTCTGAACAATAAAGGAGTCAGTAAGTCTGCCGACTATCCGGCAAAGTACCGACATTGGCCCGGTGTGCGGAAGTAAAAACGTACGCAGGATTTAAAATTCTATTCTCAAGCAACCAAGTGCAACCAATACACCGGGACGACCTTCAAGGAGCGTGTGTGGTGTTTATTGCGCCTTTTCCCCTCTGAACTTCATGTGAACCGCATGTCGTACAAACTGGGTCATTTCAAGCGTAGCGCGATCTTAAAAATTAAAAAGCTCCTGTGACTACTGGAATATATGACTGCACTCATTTCTTTTTAATCACTCTTTATTAACCCTGCTCCCTTGTCTTTACTTAACATTTAAACCTTTCTTTATACATTGGACTCTACGAAGGGTCTTTTTGGTTTGACAGGAGAGGTTGGTCCCGTCTTTCTGTCACTTGGTCTGTCGGAGCAGCTCTGGATTACCGGCAGCGTTCTGGCCAGCTTCACATCCAGGTAGGAGGGATTCTGACTGGCAACTTGCACCGAACCTTCACCCTGAGGGTAGTAGTCCGGCTGGTTGTCGTTGTGGGCATTGTTGTTGCTGCGGTTGTGGTAGGCGATGGAGGATGGCTGGGGTGGACCGAAGCCTCCTTGATTGGCGGGGGTTTTGCTGGGCGAGCTGACAACGGTGTCCACTGAAGACACGGCCCAGGAGCGAGAAGGGCTGAGGCAGGACGCAGAGCTGGAGGGAGCTTGTTGTTGATACTGCTGGTGGCTCCTCGCGGTCCTGTCGCAGACGCCCATAAAAGGAGTGTTCCTCGATGACCGGCCTGCCTCTCCGGGATAAGTCCCGCCCCCGGCCATGTATGTTTCTGACTGGGGAGAGGATATCAGAAAGAGGTCGTCGTGGTAGCCAGTAACCCCTCCCGCGGTGGCCAGATCTGAAGGTGCTTCCATGTGCTGGACTGAGGCCGACGTCCTGAAGCTTGGGCCGTGATTGGCGGGCTGCCCGCCAGCAAGGCTGCCGCTGCTGGTGGAGAAACGGACGCTGATACTCTGGGAGTGGACAAGAGGCCTTGGGGGAAGAACGGGGGAGGAGGTTGGGTGGGCACTGAGCGGGCGTTGTAGTCCCCCCTGATGGTGGTATTGGTAATCGTGCGATGGTGGAAGGCTATCAGGAGGCCCCATTGACGCCTCGGTAACTTCCATTGGATAGTAGGCTGCTTTGGATTGGTTACGACTGAGGTGACGGGCCTGGCCAAATCGATTCACCCCCGCCCTCTCCCCTCCTCCTTCTCTCCCATAGGCAGATGCAAGTCTTGCCTGGCAAACAAAGTCAACGTCTACGTCATCCAGAGGATACGATCCAGAGCTCAGACCGGCCTGGACCTGCAGGCTAGGCCTGACATCCAAGGGGCTCGGGCAAATGCCTTCCCCCAGCTCGGCCAGTTCTTGTGGCAGTTGGCCAAACTGGGAGTAAGCAGAACTTCCCAAAATCATGCTGGAATGGGAAGAAGAACTGGGCTGACTGGTTCGGACAACCTGGACTTTGGCTGCTTGGAGCCACTGGCCTTGAGCGGGGTTCTGCTTTTGGAAGGATCTCTGATTGGACAGGTGGTGGTGTTGCTGCTGCACCCCCTGGATCTGGTCTGAGTGGTGGTGGGCTGAGACGGACTGCGGATGGTAGTGCAGGCCTACATTTCCGGACAACGCAGGCATACTTTCTGACATTTGGCTGAGTCGCTGTGGCGGGATGAAATGGTGGTAGGAGGTGGACTGAGGAGGAGGCGCAGGGTGACAGGGGGAAGAGGAGGAGGGGGAGTGCGCGGGGCTTGGGAGGTGGCGATACAGGTGAGTGGGGGAGAGTGAAGAGGGGGATGGCACGCCAGGGCGGCAGTGGGTGTCCAGACTTTGAACCACAGGTGGAGGGTGGAAGGAGGAGGGGTGAGGATGAGCATCTCCTTGCCTTTGACTGTACTCTTCTTCTTCTTCCTCCTCCTCCTCCTCCTCTTCTTCAGTAAGCCCCTCCCTGTCCTGCACCTGCAGACAACCCGAGTCTCTGCACCTGGCCTCGTTGATGGACATGGCCGCATTTTGTTGATAAACAGGATGTGACGGAGGAGGGGGAGAGTCCTGTTGCTGAGCGACCTGCCGACACTCTTCCTTGACCCGGGACAGCAGGCGCTGGATCTCCCGGTTGGATGGGCACAGGCGGCTGGCCTCAATCAGGTCCTCCAGGGCTGCATGGAACTGTCTGAAGGGTGAGAGAGAGCACAAGCATAGAGAGACAAATAAGATTTCAGAAGATGACCAAACAGTTCTGGGGACTCCCATAAATAAACAACTCCTTTACATGCGACAATCATACAAACACAAGTCAAATAGCCCTCAAGCCGCTGAAATTTCAGTATGAATCTGCATCCTCGACTATCCCTCGTTCATGAACGAGTTAACGTCTGGACTCCACTGTTGCTCCATTTGTCCACGTTTTCTTTCATTTCTTTGCAACAAGCTGTTGTTGGGTAACGGGTTTTCAAAAAGATCAAAAGGTCAAGGTCACAGTGACCTCACGTCCGTCCCATTCTCGTGATATTTCTTCAAACGTGGCACAAACCTCCACTTGTACTCAAAGATGAACTGATTTGGTGGTCAAAGTTCACTGTGACCTCACAAAACATGTTTTTGGCCATAACCATAGACTGTATATAAGAAGTGGACGTAGTTGTCGTGACATCACCCATTGTGACTGCCGTTTTGAAGCCATCGTGGATTACGGTCATCGACATCTTGACTTTTTGCAACCAGTGAATGGAAGTGACCATATTTGGACCTTTGGAGGAGTGACGTAGAGACACCAGAGACACCATGTAGAGACGGCTCTGGCAGCGTCCTGTCAATCACAAGGTAGCCCCGCCCTAAAGCATTCCTAAAGGTTTATTTTACTCTCAATGGGACCATAATTTATGAAATGATCATGCTGTATTGAAGAAGACTTGAAACTAGCGATTGAGACCATAAACTTGTTTACTGAGGTAATAAATCAAGTGAGAAGGAGACTTATTTTCTCAAAGACTTCTATACAATCCGACTTGTTTTGGTCATTGAAGCTATTTGAAGGAATGCAAGTTCAAGACACTTCCGCAGTCGCTCTTCAGAAGCGGAGGTTGTCGCCTGGTCAAAATGCAAGAATTCATATGCTAATTACGGAAATTACACACTAATGTTTAATAGTTTTGCAGTTTAGCATGACTCATCAGTTTCCTCAGGACGACTGCCCAGAACACCATTCATGTCATTCAGCTGGATGTTGACAAAAAGACCCGCCTATTACATAAATGCATCATTCATTTAAAGGGAGCGGTTCATGATTTGGTTATGGTTGGTTTGTCCTTATGTCGCTATGGTTACCTGCGTCCACGTTTGGCGCGGGCTCGGGCATAAAAGGCTTCGTAGGATTTAGCTTTCAGCTCGAGCGCCTTGGTGGCAAAATCCTCCGCCAGGCCAAAATCCTGCAAGAAGATAGAAAAGAATTGATGATAACGTGGCAGAAGGTCGGGTCATTTTTAGACCATGAAAGTTATGTTGCGATGATACATCTCCGTGTGTAGGAGGGAGATAGAAAGAGACTCACGTTCATCTTGCGGTGGCAGCGAGACAGGTTGAGCAGCACGCACACCCTCAGCTGTCTGGAGGTCTTCAGCCCGTCGCCGGGGAACTTCTGGAGAGCCGACTGATAGGAGTGAGCAGCTTCCCTCACTTTACCTTGCTACGAATACACACAGAATACTTCCAATATCAGATAAATGTGTGTGTGTGTGTGTGTGTGTCTGATGAAATAGGAGTTAGCCTGTGCTTGCGTGTGTTACCTTGTACAGCCGGTCTCCCTCTTGGATCAGTTTACTGAGCAGAACCATTAAGATGTCTGGTTTAGAGGTTGCCATGGCCCAGGTCGCTGGTCCTACACACACACACACACACACACGCACACACACACACACACAAGTGGTTGGTTTAGGCGTGGGCAGCGCCGCCATGTGTCCATTTATAAAAAAAATATTTTTGGCTTTTAACTACTGATGCACAAAAGCAAACGTGGATTCCTTGGTTCCACACAGATCAGCATGAGCCGTGACCTTTTTCCTCTTCACATATTTACCACCTTCTTGACTTTTTATTTGCCTTCTTTCTAAATGGGAGGCGAGAAGATTAATACCACTCTCTACACTTCTGTATGTATGGTAAATATAAAGCTACCGCCAGTAGCTTAGCATAAATATTGGAAACAGCTAGCCTGGCTCTGTCCAAAGAGGTTAAATTAATATAAATGAACACATTATATTTTATATTTTGTTGAAATCTTGTAGACATAGCACAATGCACAGTTCATCTTTGTTTTTTGAAATATTTTGCAACGTGCAAATAAGTACTCACGCATACCATATACCCATATAAGTCTATTTCTGCCGTCAAACATTTCCTGTACGTATCTCTAATTGCAAAAACAAGATGAATCATGGGAAGCGCTTCACTGAGTCATGTTTCTACCTATCTTGGCTCCCTTTTTGAGCAGAGCGATGACTGCCGAAGTGTTTCTGCAGCCGACCGCCCGGTCAAGAGGACGCATCCCGCTGCAGTCCACATGCTCCACCGACGCACCGTGATCCACCAGGTGCTGCACCTGATGTAGGACACAAAGAAAGACAACGTTTTATTGCTGTAAAAAGGCTTGTGATGTTCAGATTTCTTAGCTAAAATAATCAGTTTTTTTTGCTATTCTCAATAAATACTAAGAAGAAGAAGAAGAAGAAGAAGAAGAAGAAAGTACCCATTTAGCTTTGAATATGGACACATATCACAGACTCAAAACAGGTAAGGCAGGGACAGACACACTAATTCTATAATGTGGTAAATACGACAACTGCATCTGTTTTACACACCACTTCTGGGTCACCGCGGAACGCAGCCAGATCCAGAGGTGTCCGTCCGCTGCGGTCGACGTGGGATGTGGCTGCACCTCGCTCCACCAGCTCTCTGACCACCGGGAGCTGGCCTTTCAGACACGCCCAGCTCAGTGGCGTTAAGCCTTCCCTGTCAGTCTGGTCGAGAGAGGCTCCTGGAGACAGAGGGAGAGAGAGAGAGAGAGAGAGAGAGAGATTAATCTCAGTGTACATTGGGGTCATATGCATGGATGGCGCCCCTATGGATGGATGGAGCTATTATGGATGGATGGAGCCTCTCTGGATGGATAGGGCCCCTATGGGGGGATGGCACCCCCTATGGATGGATGGCGCCCCTATGGATGGATGGCACCCCCTATGGATGGATGGCACCCCCTATGGATGGATGGCACCCCTATGGATGGATGGCGCCCCTATGGATGGATGGCACCCCCTATGGATGGATGGCACCCCCTATGGATGGATGGCGCCCCCTATGGATGGATGGCGCCCCTAACATTCGCCTACTGCACGCACGCCTAGGGCCGACTCTGCTTGCACCCATTGTTGATGTGATTGTTAATACTGTCAATGCAAGGGTGGTTACCATGATCCAGTAGCAGCTGGGCCGTGGTCAAATGTCCCTCTGAGGCTGCCGTCATCAGGGTGGTGCGACCCTGCTGGTCCACCATGTTCACCTCCACCCCGTGACTCAATAAGAGCTCCACCACCTGATCGGGAGACACAAACGGAGACGGAAGCTCAACAATTCTGCAACACTAAAACGCGTTTATTCTATATATATGTGTGTGTGTGTGTGTGTGTTCCACTGTACCTGCAAGTGGCCACGTCTCACAGCGCTGAAGAGGGGAGCCATACCCCGCCTGTTGCATTGCTCAACGGCGGCCCCCTGATCCAACAGCAACCGGCAGACAGCCAACCTGCCACTTCCTGCTGCTGCCGTCAGAGCTGACACACACAGATGGACACGGAGACAGTTGGAGACAGTTGGAGACAGTTGGAGACAGTTGGAGACAGGTTTCCTATATGCGCACATGCAAGATCTTATCAAGATCTTATCAAATGGTCCGTGGTCTAATCTTTGTCTGTTTAAGGGTCCTTTGAGGTGAAGTACGCTTGGGAACCACTGTGAGCATGAGAAGTACAATTACTTATATATTTAAATATATTCTGTAGGACTTTAAAGTGATATGTTATTTCAACCAAATAAAAGAAAAAGAGTAGTTTAGATTAGTTTAGAAAACACTAATATCATATTTTATAAGAAATTGAGGTTTCAGAAATAAAGAAGACGGTGGTGTGCGAGTAACTTGAGTGGGTTGCAAATCTAAAGAGAAAAATGTTATGAGACATTCTACTCGTCCATAATATGTTGCATTATGAGAAGGACAGATTAAAGATGAATGAATGACCAATACAAAGATTGATTATCTTTGTTCTGACCCTGGTAAACTGAAGCTGCTCTCGCGGGGGGGGATTTGTACTGTAGTGCTCAGCCTCCACCACTAGAGATCAGTGATGGGTAGCACAGCAGCAACGGACTGAAAGTCGATCTTATTTACTTTGTGGTCGTACGGTGAATGACAAAAGGAGATCCGTATGACTTTGGCTTTGATTCAGTTGACTTCCAGCGAATCACGAGGAGTCCTCCAGTATTAGTCCTAGTAATGTAGGTGAGTTTAGTTTAGCTTTATCTTTACACTGTTGTAGTGCAGGATACATAGGCTATCACGGGCAATAGTGGTATATGTGCAGTGGTTTTTAGGCGTCGCCATTTCAGTTTTTGGTCGTCCCCATCTTAGTTTTTTGGCCGTCACCCTTTAGGTTTTTGGTCATCGTCATCTTGTTTTGTTTTTTAAACCCGGAGTAACACGAGAGGGTGGAACTAAGGTCAAACGAACGCTGTATAAGACATTTTTGGGTGACCAAAATGTTACAATTGACTTTGAACTGGAAACACACTGCGAAAGGGTTAAAGCATACTCCACTTTATGGTCTGTTTGACTCTAAATGGACCATAATTTACTAAATGAACATCATGCTGTATTGAAGAAGACTTGAAACTAGAGATTGAGACATAAACTCATGTTTACAATGTTTACTGAGGGAATAAATCAAGAGAGAAGTAGAGTCATTTTCTATAGACTTCTATACAACGAGGAGTCGCCCCCTGGTGGTCAGGAGAGAGAATGCAGCTTTAACATGAAGCTTATACAACCAGAGGAGTCGCCCCCTGGTGGTCAGGAGAGAGAATGCAGCTTTAACACATGAAGCTTTGGCTTCACTTTTTATAAGTTGCTGCCTGGGGGCTTGTGAACACTGTAATCCACCACTCCCCTTAAGTACCAAATACAAACGGATACATTGCAGTATTCCTGCAGCGTGGACATTCTCTGGAGACAGTTGCAGTACCTGTCTCTCCCCACAGACTGTCGGGTGTGTTGATCTCAGGTCTCTCCTCCTCATCCTCGTCCTCCTCCGGAAGATCCAGGAGGTACGACACGACCTCGGCGTGACCCGCGCTGGCCCCCGCGATCAGAGCCTGCTGCACCGCCTGGCACCGGCTCGCCCCCCTCTGGCCGCAGCAGGAAGCGCAGCTCCAGGCCGCGCGCCTCAGCAGGAAGCGCAGCACCTCGAGGCGGCCGCGCTGAGCCGCGTGCACAAGCACGCACCGGCCCGAGCTGTCCACGTGGCCGGCCTGCAGGGCAACGGGGACAGAGAGAGAGAGGCTAAGAGGAGGCGCCCTGTGCACCCGGGGCAATGGAACACGCTGAGGCAACGGACAACGGTGCCAACAAGTTAGCAAGCTAGGTCTTCTACCTACAACAATTACAATAAACCGCGGTGCTGAATGGCCGGGCTAACGGGATGCAGAACTGTTGAGAGACTCATCGTTCTGTTTGAACTCAATGTCCAACACGGCAAGTTATTTACGAGTCGTATTTAGACTACGAGAGTATTTAGAGTTTTTGAAGACATGAAGTCCATTTGTTATTATTCTAAATGACGTTAATTCTACTATATATGTGTCTACATACAACTAATAATGCTCAAATAATGGGGGTCTTCTGTATTGACATATTCATCAAAAAATCTTATTAAAAAGCCAAAAAGGGGAAAAAGTATAAAAGAAAATTAAAAAGAAAAGAAAGGTTAGCCAAAAAAAAAAGAGTAACGTTAGCATTATAGGAAGTAATGTTACTTAAAAATAAGTCAGGTTAGCAAGAAATTAAGTATTGTTATCTTATGAATAAGTAAATATTGATGTTAGGAGCAGAGAAGCTCACTCATTCTGGATGCTGTATTAGTAGCGTCAGCGTGTATGAAAATCCTGCTGTTACGATGCGAGGACCTCCTATTAGATGATCGCTGTGACTAAAAGAAGTCAGATATTTTCATTAGTGACTTAAAACTAGTCTACATTTTATGTAAATAAATTATGCAAAAATGCAAGGAAATCCAAGGTGTTCACTATTTCTTGGCATATACTTCATTTAAAAAAAGAAAATGTAATTGATTGTGTGCTGACGGACCTGTATATCTGTATTATAACACTATGGCATATTATTGTTTGTGTTATTATTTGTTTATGGAGTTGTATGGGGGGTTGTTGGTAATGGCTCTTCTAAATCTGTCATAAGTAATGTCCATACCTCTGCTGCAACTGATCTCTTCATAGAAATAGAAATAAAGAGAAATAAAAAAAGAAAAGACAAAACCTTTTCGGAGACGGCGTCATTCTTGATACGACCACTGGAGGGCACTGAAGTACACAGTCTACATTTTAAAGTGTAAATTCTGCACATGGTGGCTTTAAATCTTCTCAGCCACAACATTGAGCAGACAGGCAGGCAGACAGGCAGACAGGCAGACAGGCACCTTAGCTGTGTGCTGAGTCAGCATGGAGACGATGTCCAGATGTCCAGCCGCTGCGGCGAATCCCAGAGCGGTCAAACCGTCCTGTGACTTAGTGTCCACCTGGAAAAAACAACACAGAAAGCCACACGTTTGGTTAGGATACAGGCAAAAACTCCCGATCACAACCTCACACAATGTTTACATACAAAAACTTTTTATATATATATATATATATATATATATTTTTTTTTTTTTTTTTTTTTTACCTGAGCTCCAAGGTCGAGCAGCAGCGCCACAGCATCACTGTGGCCCAGGTGAGCGTGGACACACAGCAGGGGGGCGTTGTTGAGGACATCGCTACGGACATCCACATCAGCCCCGCCCATAATCAGCAACCTGCTCACCTGGACGAATAGGGAGTCGAGTTACAGTCCACCCGTACTGGCAAGTGTGTGTGTGTGTGTGTTTGTGTGTGTGTGTGTGTAATGTTACCTTGATGTTGGGGGTGTAAAGGTTGCGCAGTGAGGAGAGAGCAGGGTTCAGGCTATCCGTGCTGTAGGACAGCCACAGCCCCTGCAGAACTGAGGAGGAAACCCCAAGCTTCCTACTCAGACCCTGAGGAGACGAGAATTGATGCCACAGAAACAAAATAATTAGATGGATAATTGACTAGTAGATATATATATATATATATATATATATATATATATATGGATATTTTCTGTATGAATAAATAAAGCGACTTGCTGGCAAACTGTTCAGAGGTTAACTTGTTTGTGGCTCTCGCTTCTCAACGTCTTTTACCACACAACATGCACACAGCTCTAGCTAGCTAACACGACACATGGAATTCCAGGGGAGGAATGGCATAAAAATAAGAAACATTAGCAGAAAAATAAGTAACGTTAGCATGAAAATGAGTAACGTTATCATACGGTTGTAAACTCAGGTTGTAAAGTAATTTTCTATAGACTGTCTGTATTTTCTATACAATCAGAGGAGTCGCCCCCTGGTGGTCAGTAGAGAGAATTCAAGTTTTAAGACACTTCGGCATCACTCGACAGAAACCGGAGGTGAGCCACTTGCAGACTGTGTGTGTGTGTGTGTGTGTGTGTGTGCGTGTGCGCTCACCTTATAGATGTGAGCCTTCAGGATGTGATGTCCCAGCTCCAGCGTTTCCTGTCGGTTCAACTTTCCTTCCTGCCGGCAGAGCCAGAAGGCCAGGAGAGTGTGACCGCTCCTGGAGAGACAAAACAGACAGCTTAAGTGAAGACGTCCTCTCTTTCTTCCTCTTCTCTTTTTTTTCCCCCTCTCTCCCACCCTCCCTCTCCCTCCGGCGCTGTACCTGGGGTCGCAGAGGAATCGGTCGTCCTGACCCTCCTCTCTCCACATCAGCCACTCCCTGAAGGAGGCGTGGTTTAGCATCCTGCTGCCGTCGCTGCGCCGCAGCAGCAAGGAGGAGAGCTGCTCCAGACGGTGGGCGAACTCCCCCCAGTGCAGCGTCCCGCCGGTCAGAGCGCAGGCGTTCACCACCTCAAACAGCTGGAGGAGGATTCAAGGGTCATTTATCGTCACGATGCAAAAAACAGGGATGCACAACGAGATGCAAAGAACATGAAAGGCAAAACAAATGAAAACAGCAGTGCATTATATTTGAGTTTGCGGTCACATTTCGTATTCCATTTTCAATATGTCGATGCCAACAAGGCTCATGGTGTGTGTTCACACTTAACGGGAAGAGGGAAACCTTTTTGCGTGGCGTGATTACATACAAAATCAATGCAAAAGCGTGAATTTGCAACCTGTAGTCACTGACATCGCTGAATCAGAAATACCTCAGAAAACAAGCATCTTAAAAAGCGCTGGCGCGCTGACGCGCGTCTGATGATTAGTGTTAAGTGCTCATGGGAATGTCCCTAGTTCTGCAGCAGGCATTCGGTCCGAAACGAAAAGGACAAATTAAAGGTTTGACCAGATGATGGCGCTGGAGGAAAAAGTTAAGGTTGTTGCAGAGTAACACACACACACACACACACACACACACACACACACACACACACACACACACACACACACACACACACACACACACACACACACACACACACCGAGGGTGCGTACCTGCTGGTCGGTCAGTGGGTGCAGCGACGCCACAGTAACGTTGAGCAGCGGCAGAACTCTCTGAAAGGACGACTGTGTGGGAAACCGCATGTTGAGCTGCAGCAGGTAGACTTCTGCTAGACTCACGGGGACCACCTACACACACACATACACACACACACACACACACACAGTAAACTGTATATCACACTTAATACCGGGAATGTCTGCCGAGGCAAAAAGGCAATAATTAAGAGACCATACTGGTAGGTAACTAAATGATGTGCACACATTACATTACATTTAATTTAGCAGATGCTTTTATCCAAAGCGACTTACAATAAGTGATTCAACCATGAGAGTTCAAACCCAGAACAACAAGAATCAAGAAAGTACAATTTCCTCAAGAAAGCCAAAGTACCAAGTGCGTAAGAGCATTTAAGTGCTACAATAAATATATATAAAACATTTTTTTTCATCTGTCATGTAAATGAGACGGTAATGTATTATTTAATTTGCAGCCAAACAAATAAATAACTAATTGAGTAACACAAGCGTAAAACTCAACTGACGGTTCAATTGCTTTTATTGTCCAACTTTAACAGAAACGTCAAGTGCTTTTATCATTTACAATCAAACTGACATGTTTCAACTGTTCTCATCTCTACACTTCCTCTGATAATGCCACTGCTTTCTTAAGCCCCTTTTCCTCTGGAAAAGAAGAAAAATAAAAAACACGAACATGTGTCTTGTCTTCAGCGGGACAAAGTCTCGAGCTTCTGATCGGCAGCGATGGAAACATGACACCCAGGTGGCGCTAATTTTCGCCCTTTTCCCCCCCGGTGCGATGCTATGTGACGCGGGGTTGAAGCGAATATGTAATAAATAAAATCAACAGGGATTCGGACAATTATCATAATTTATCAACGTACAAAACACACGATTAATATGCTCTCCTTGAAGCCACCAGATTGGACAACAGGAAGTTTACCTCGCTGATCAAATTCGGCAGAAACAAAATGAAACGCACTCAAAACCGTCTTTGCACTGTGACTGCACTTCAAACCCTTTTAGTGGCTCAACTTCAACTGCCTCTTCAACTGCTTTCAATGCTTAAACGGCAACTCTCAGACAAGAGCTCACATGGAAATATGAAATTATATTACTTTTTCTTTTGAATTTTATGAGTAAGCTAGCACACTATTTTCCAGAAGATTTAGCTGCTGCTACTTTAACTATGATTACATAAAAAACAAAGTAAAGTAAAACAAATACAAAGTAGGTAATTATCTACTATAACTGACTCGCCTGACTAATGTTATTTTCCTACAATCCTTGTTTCATTCCCCCTCCACCTGTTCTCCCCCCCCGCTCCTTCCCCACCCATTCCTCACCTTGAAGCTTGAACTCTTCAGGACCAGGTATCCCCCCTCTATCAGATCCAGGGTCAGTTTCAGGTAGAGGTACGAGCCCCTGCTCAGGCTCTTCAGGTGGCCGATCAGCTTGGCCAGCGCCGTGTTGTCAAGGCGACCATTGCTCAGCGACACGTTGCTCTGGATCTCTGCACTGCTGTGGATACGCTGCATCAGGTAACCCTGAGAAAGAAAAAAAAGAAGTGTAAAGATGTACAGATAGACAGAGAGAGAGACAGACAGACAGACAGACTGTGTGCATGTTACCTGCAGGTCCTGGTCTATGGCGTTGTTCTCCTCCATCCTGTCTAGAGAGATGCAGTGAAAAGGCAGAGAACGAGCAATGTCCTGATTGAAAAACAAACAGTCAAACAGATTTAGTTTAGGTTTGTTAGCTCCATGAATTTGTTGAAAATGTTGTGTTAAACCAGAGACCTGCGAAAGGGGACTTAAATATTCATTTGATGCATAGTGTTAGTACTTTATGATAAGAAAAAAATATGCATTCCTATCCGTCATAACCCTGTTGGCTGTTTAATATACTTGAAATGTCACTCAAAATGTCGCGGGGAAAAAAAGGCTGACGTTTAAGCCTTTAACCGACATGTTTGGCAAATGCACTGCTATCTCGGGTAACGTTGGCTGAGGCTGCTCGAGTATAAACTTTCCAGAATCCAACAAAGAGCAGGACACAGCCCGTTAGCTTAATCTCTGATAGCATCTAGAACGAGCTTGCACACAATGAGAAAAAAGACCATGTGCTAGTCGAGAACGAACGTGGCTCTATTTTAACGTAACCCGAAACCCTACAAACTAATGTAACGCAATAACACATCTCTTATCTTGCCTGTTGCGCTTTACTTTTCTGCTGTAAGCTTGTTATGCTAATTTTGCTTTACTTTTCTACTGTAAGCTTGTTATGCTAATGTGCGCTTAACTTTACTACTGTAAGCTAGTTATGCTAATGTTCGCTTAACTTCACTACTGTAAGCTTGTTATGCTAATGTGCGCTTAACTTTACTACTGTAAGCTAGTTATGCTAATGTTCGCTTAACTTTCCTACTGTAAGCTAGTTATGCTAATATTTGCTTTATGTTTCTACTGTAAGCTAGTTATGCTAATGTTCGCTTAACTTTACTACTGTAAGCTAGTTATACTAATGATCGCTTTACGTTTCTACTGTAAGCTAGTTATGCTAACGTTAATGTTCGCTTAACTTTACTACTGTAAGCTAGTTAGAGCAGATAAACATTTAAAGCATTTCTTATACTTGAACTCTTTGAATTGGGTTTTACTTTCTTGCTCTTTGTGTCATGTTTTAGTTTTGGAAAGGTTAAAAAAAAGATGCTCCAAACTCTTGTGATATCAAGTTTTGCTCACAAGAGCCCTGTGAACACTGTGGAGAAGTACAAAGCTTTAAATGGGTCTTAATTTTTGTAAAAACAAGTAAAGAAAAGATGAGAAAATCAAACACAATCATCTGATATCAAAGTCTAAAATGTTACTGTATTATTGCTGTCATCAACCGTTTGATTTTTGAAGGGAATTTGATGATGGTCACCACAAATGGTGAGCTTACATGCAGCTTTAATAAATGCATAGTTTAACAGAACATCCAACAGCTGTCTGAGTTCCCATTCTTTATGGGTGTGTATACCTGCTGACCGGTCCTGACAGTGGTTATGACCTTCAACCAGGAAGGAAATTTCTGGACGTTTCGGGAAAGGAAGGAAGTCAGTGCGTCGCCATAGTCCGGCCGGTGGAACTCTGCCTCATTCAGCCCATCAATCAGTATAATAAGCCCCGCCACGTCCACGTGCAACTTCCTCTCTGAAAAACAAAACAAAAAAAACAATATAGAACAGAACACATTGAGTATTATATCCCTGGCTTTTACAGAAGAGAAGCACGCAGAATACAGAGCATTGCCACTGTACCTCTGTAGAGAGTGTCAAGTGGTTGTAGTATTCCTCTCTGGAGGGCGGAACTCGGATCCTGGATGCAGGAGCGCAGACTGAGCGTGCTCTGTAGCTGTGGCGTGCGGTGCAGCAGCTCCCGATAGGCCGACAGCTGGGGGGCGTCACTTAGCATCGCCGCCATGTTGTGGACGAACTCCGGGACCAGGCAGGTGTGACAGTTATCAGCTTGACAGAAATGATACGCGACTACCTGTGAGGTCAGACAGGAAGAGATATTTGCATGATTTATGGATTTTAGCAAGACCTTCAAATTTGTTGTTGCTGATTTCATTACCAGCCGTTTAAGTCATTTTGTGATGTCTGTCAGATCAGTAGAAGAGCAACTGTGTAACATTCATATCAACCAACACCAGGTTTCACTCAGCATCAGGTTACATATGCTGACTACAGTATAGTGTCTCAAAACTATATTTTAGATGGGGTTGAAATTTTTATTTTCTTTATTTTGCATAATTTATACGCTTTCGTGTCAAGACTTAAGTAAGGAGATGGATATTACTCTAGTATCTTTACGGATAGCAATGGCGGTGCATGTAAATGATAGCTCCCATGAATTTTGCAAAAATTTCTGTCTTAATTTGTCTTTAGTACTGGAGCGCTTATGTTATATGACAGAAAAACTCATTGGTGGGGAGTGGACCTTGAGACGATCACTGCTCGCCGCTGACCACCCAGCCAGACCTGCCGGACCAAACGCTACTGACAGTGGAGTCGAGAGGGAGCAGAGCCGAGTCTGAAGCTAAGCTAACCCAGCTAGGACTCGAGGCTATTCCACCACCCACTCTGCTCCCGGCTAATTTACGGTTGCAGGAAAACTTAGCACAGAGAAAGGAAACAGGGGGATACAGCTAGCCAAAGTTGTGGTTTTTCTACGGGGGGTTGGGCACCAGACTATTTCTTGGCCGAGTGCAGTGACTTCCTACTGTGTTTGCTGGTTGCCTGGCAAGCTGAAGGCGATGACAAGACCTAGATGTCAATAACGACGTGTTAATTTGGAAATTTTAGAGGTGCTAGTGGGTGGATCTTGTTACCGTTGGAAAAAACCAGGCTAGCTGTTCCCCCCGTCTCCAGTCTTTATGCTAAGCTAAGCTAACCATCCTCAAGCTCCAGGTACACATTTACCGCACAGGCTAAGAGGGGCATTCATTTTCTCTTCTAATTTTTGACAAGAAAGCAAATAATTTTACTGACGGAGCTGTATTGCACCGCATTCAAAGTAGCATAAAATGCAAATACTTAAGTTGAGTACAAATACCTAAAAAGTACTTAATACAGTACTTGAGTTAATGTACTTGGTTACTTTCGGTTACTGCTTTCTAGTAATCTGTTGTGTGATATAGTGGATCTACATTTAGTAAAGTGGGGATGGTACCTGTGCTGCAAGTCTCCTCAGCGCCTCCTCTTGTCTCCTCCTCATCTCCGGAGTCCCCGGACAGCTTCCTCCCCCTCCTTCGTCTCCCCCCCCTCCTCTTCCCAGGGAGTCGTGGGAGAAAGAAACAGCCTCTGCATCTGGAGTGAGGGAAAATTAAGAATATTTCTACATTTTTAAATCGTAGTAAAGATGTAAAGACACACACCATCTCTGTCTTTATCTCTGGCTGCAACCTTCTTTATTCTACTTTTTTATCCACTGCATGAATTAATGGGTTTTCCTGCTGGTTGGCTCGGCCGTGAGTGTGGTTGCTGGTCGTGAGTCGGGCTGATTTTATTGGGTTCTGCATGATGACTCAGCCTTTTCTTACAGACTGACCGAGGTTTCCTTCATGGATGGAATAACTCACTGGGGATCCTTTGGCAAGCATGCGACATTGGCTCCTGCCAACAATTTACTATGTCCCCGTCAAGCGCTGTAAAAAATTAGGCTAACAATGGAACATTTCTAAAATGACATTGGGTCTTTTCATTAAAAACATTTTTATGTACTCCAAGTACATGTTCTTACAGATTTGCCTCCACGTCGAGTCTAAACTGACTGTAAATCAGGGCCAGTTTTAGCCTGCTGTATTAGGGTGAGCTGGTAGAAATAAAAGGTGGGCAACCCGGAGGTTACCGAAGGTCGCTGGTTCGAATAACACGGCCTGACGGAGGGGGGCTTTTTTATTTTTATATATTGTCTTTAAAAGGTTGAATTACAGTGGAGGATATAGAACAAAGAAATAGTAATCTGCTACAAAAGTAATTTTTGGGGGACATCCACAGTGTCTGGTTCAAGCCCCCAGGAAATGGCCAAAACGGTGGAATTGCAACTTCCGAGTCACTTGACGCCATTGGGCACAAAAACACTTGTTGCAATGGATTGTGAAAGACACGGCTGTAATTATTATTTATTTTTTATTCATACGCCACTTTCATAGGACTGACAGGTTGTTGTTTTTAAATGATAGTTTAACTTGCACATATAAATAAAACGTCTCTCTCTGCTTACGTTTAGCCGGCGTCTGGTTGCTGGTGGCGGTTGGTGACATGCGGTTTCCATGACAACTAAGCGCCACCAGACGGGCGACGATAGCCGTTTTGCCGAAACCCATGTTGCCGACGATCACCACGCCCCGACTGGTCGCCGGGTCACCACTGCGAAGACAAGCGTCCACTTCCTGGAAGAGCCACTCCCTGCCGGTGAACAGCCAATCAGACGAGAGACCCGGGACCTCGAAGTGGAGGGGCTTCAGGTTGAGGGAGGGAGTGAAACTAACTGCAGGAGAAGAGGCGAGGAGGAGTATTGTAATACCGTTTGTAAAATAGCATGCCTTTGTTGTGTTTATGTCTTTGTTTGCATGTGTTTACCTCTGTGGTCCTGTTGACTACGACTCCCAGAATTCTGCCTGGGCATTCTGAGGGACGTCCTTGAAGGGGTGTGTCTCTGCTGCTCATCCAGATAGGCTAGATCTTCAAGGTGGGCAGTACTGGTGGCTGGAGTGAGAGAATGATGGAGAAAGTTAAGTTTTCTACATAAACAAAGTTTTAAATGGGCATAAAAACCCTTTTGGTTGAATCATCAGTAAAAAAAAAATATATATATATATATATATTATCTTGTTCTTTGATAAAATATCCAAGCTACGAAATGTAAGGGGAGAACGTTATTAATACTTATAAGGGGGCATTTGGTATGAAAACATCCAATCATAGAACTCAAAAATATGTTAAATAAGTTTAAACCAAAATGAAATAGAGTTTAATGGAGATGCTTGCTTACCTAAATTGAAATAAAGAAAATCAATTTATAATTTTCCGTGCTGTCGGGATCCTAGTAATTAGGCTATCAAAGAGCGATAGGTAAAAACGTCTTTCCGCTGCTCTGTATTACATTGTTTGCTAGCTAGCGAAAAAGCGAAAGCGTTTTAATTTTGCTCCAGCTTTAGTTGTCCGACTGGCTTCTTCTCCCTAACAATGGCTGCTGATGCTCATGGATATTCTAGAATTTAGCATCTGCAGATGCATAATGATTCATAAATGAGATAAAATATTTCTATGTCAGTTTTTCGAGCGACAACAAAAGGTCAAAATGGGGCCTAAAACGGACTGGCTAAGGCAGGTTTTTAGCCTCGCTGATTGCCAGCAATGCCTTTTGCTACTGAGGCAGTTGTTGATCACTTGCGGTCCACCAGCCGATTAAGAGTAGTGAGGAGTCAGCCGTCAATAACAGTCAATAAAATATGTTTTTCAATAAGTGTGAGTCACCGCAATCACGAGAGGTGCTTGAGCCTGCAGTCATCAATGAGCACAAAAAAATATTAGGCTGATGGGTCCAGTAGTATTTGAGATTAGCCTCGGACAGGCAGGCAGGCAGACACACACACACACACACACACACACACACACACACACACACACACACACACACACACACACGACCAAACGCATTATCTTCCCACAAGCTTATGCCTGGCGGAGATAATAATTCTAACTAATAGAGCATGATCGGTACTGGATATAAATATTTGTGATATAATAACTAGTGATAATATGTCATCCCATATTATATATATATATTTACATAATCACATTAGACAAACTAACATTTCTGATTGTGTGTGCTTAAAAAAAAAGAGATACAGTACATTAACTAGTAAGCTTTAGAGGTGTGAACATACTAGGATCCAATGCTATTATCCAACTGTTCTTAAAGTAATTGTTGTCATTTCGGTGAGAGTTGGATGAGAAGATTGAAACCACTATTATGTCTGTATGGCAAATGTGAGATGGTTAGCTTAGCTTAGCACAAGGACTGGAAACAGGGGGAAACAGCTCGCCTGTGCTAAAGTAAAAACGACAAGTGGTGGTTTTAAGGGGGGCGGGGGGGTTATGTGCCAGACTAGTTCCTGGCTTTCCAAGGTTAACTTGCAATTTGCTGACCTGATTGCATCACATTTCCCAGTGGTCAACCACAACAAATAAACCTACAACCTGTAGGAATCACTGCATGAAGACATAAAACAAGCTAGTATCTAAATACAACCACAGACAGGGTTTTGACACAATGAAAGGTCTGTTAAAGTTAAAGAAACATTGTATTCCTTTTCTTATCTATCGGTAGAGAAGGGAAGAACAGGCAGTATTTGTAGGACATTGTCCCGAGGAGTGCTGTGTCATGATTTTCTCTACAGCCACTATAAAGCGGAATACAAATCTAACAATACATGCGTGAATATTGTTCACTTTGAGTTGTCTCGACTCCCGACAAAGACAGACAGACACCTACCCAAAGTTTGATCCACTCAATCCAGTTACAATCCTCTACAGCCAAAGAGAACCTTGGTGCAGGCTGTGCCTCGTATCCTGTGTGTGTGTATGCGTGTGTGTATGTGTGTTTTGAGAAACGTCATACATGACATTTCCTTCCTTTTTAGTTTTTATGAGACGCAGAGAGGAAAAAGAGGAAAGGGAGGACGAGTTATGAACACGCTACCGAGGCACTGTCTTTGTTTTTCAGCCTGGTTGTTTTGTATTGACACGTAAACAACCTACAAACGACTAGCTCATTAATGTTTTAAGGTGTTATTACACAGTTTAAAAAATTTGGACAGAGCCAGGCTCACCGCTTCCAGTCTTAATGCTAAGCTAGGCTAACTACGTCTTGACTACAATACAAAATAAGTGTCTTTGAAAAATGTTGAACTTTAAGTTCAGGGTGAATATAGAAAACAAAATCGGTGATGTCTGTGCTCTGTGCATGTGTTGCGAAAGCTAAAAGGAAAGAAAACTACAGAAAGGTCAAGTGTGTGAAAAATAGGGCTTGGTATCGTTTAAAAAAAAAAAAAGGACGATGCCAGTAGTAAGACCAGTATCCGTAAAGTGACAGAGTACTTCATTTAATACCAATCATGTGAATGGAAGCTGTGTGTGTGCCCCACTGGCTAGCTAAACGCCGCCGCTCTGCGTAGCGCTCATACGGAGGTTACCGCTGATTACCACGTCCAGCTAGACGCCGTTGTCCCGCAAGCGTAAAACCCGCCCTCCGGTTTCCCCTCAGGTTAGCGTTAGCTCTTTCAGCACTGTCGCTTAATAATTTAGCGCATTAAACCTTTTAAAAAGTTGAGTCCATTGCCAACATAAAATATTGATTACTTAAGCTTTTAAAACTAGAGCGGATATTTCTTTCTAATAAAAAGGTTGGTGTAAGAGCCAAATATGGTGGTAAAAAGATGTTCCTCTGTATGTACACGGGGTAGCGCTGTTCTGGGGTCCTGTGTGCCGGCATATAGTCAATTAGATCCTGAACCACGTCAGGTGTTGGACCCCGGAAGGGCAAACGGTTTTGACCGCTTTCGGGTGTGTGCATATACCATGGCCGAAGAGAAGAAACTAACTCTTATACATCACAACTGTCTGAGGATTATGTACCAGAATGAAAGTGAACGCAACGAAATGGAAGCTAGACAAGAGCGCGTCAACCAGGGCCATCCAGAGGGAAAAACACCTCAGTAGCCAACAGTATCAGACGGGGCTCCTTTAACAGGCGGAGTGAGACAACTTTTCATTTGCAATTATTGTCTCATTAAGCCTAAACAGATTTAATAATCATGAAGTTACCTTCTTAAGTTAAGCTCTTTGAATCTTGTTAGTAATGAAGGTGAAATGAAAATTGAGCACAACTACTATGCAACTTCTATATAACCGTCATCCATTAGGTTTGGTTAGTGTGGTTATATATATATATATATATATATATATATATATATATGCCTCTTGTTAGGAGCTCTTTTTAAACCCAGAGAGATCACATAATTATCAAAGGGTGCAAGGCTTTGTTCGCTCACTATCACTAGTGAACTCACTATGGTTGAGAAAGAGTGATGTATTTCCTTCCTAACAGGAAAGAGTGTGTGTGGGAGCGCACTGCAGCACTGGAAACCACTTGACACACACACACACACACACACACACACACACACACACACACACACACACACACACACACACACACACACACACACACACACACACACACACACACACACACACACACACAAAACTGTTTTCCATGGTCATATGACAAGTACAAAAGAAAATGGCGATTATTGTTAGTTGCTATGGTGACAACACAAGTCAACAAACTTTTATGGCTGTTATCATTGGCAGGGAGTGAGGCTGAGGGACCGTTAAAGGCCTTTCTCACTGAATGCGACAATGGCACCACTGCGCTCTGAAACACTTTTCTTTCCGATCGCTTGCGTGGCGACTGAACGGCTTTTCACTGCTTCAAGACAAGCGTGAGTGTGGCTGAAACTGCTCCCTGCGTGAAAAGACCCTGTTCGGCTCATTTTCTGTAACCAGTGCAGCAATAAATAAAGTATGGCAGAATTGGCGGGCTAGCTAGCTAGCCAGATGTCCACTAGTTAGCTAGCTAGTTAGCTTGTTGTCACTCATCTGGCAGTAGAAATTTGCTTTCCTACGCTTCCTATGCTTCCTAACTACTACTGCACTCGTTTTAGTTGTTACTGCAAAACCTCACATCAGTGAGTCGTGACTTGCAGCAGGTTGGTTTAGTTTATACGGAAGTTAGCTACAACGGTCACAATGGCAACAGTACACATAATAATGGCCGCCACTCTGACCAAACTGCTACGTTGATATAAATGGGAATGTCCCTATTTCTCTTACTCTATTTCTATGAGTCATCCTTATGCCATCTTACCAGCAACTGAATTAGGGCGGGGCATGAGGTAGAGAGGGATGGAGTGGGTGGAGCCTGACGAACGGGCGGAGCCAGGGCCCCAGTCAGGGTGGAGTTTGTTGAGGCTGTAAGTGGAGGCGGCCATGATGTCCTCCACCCTGTACAGGAAGCCGTCATTCGCGCTTCCTCCTGCTACCATACAGGAAGAGGAGTTGGAGGCCACCACAGGCCGGCCCCCTTGCTGCCAAAGATTCAGACTGCTGCCGCGGTAACCGTCGACGGGATACTTGCCGCTGTCGTCCCGCTCTGCTGCCGACTCAGCGGAATAGCTGGTCAACGTGGCTGAGAGACGAAAGAAAGAAAAAAGAATCATGAATCATTTAGCAGTGAAAGGGGTTCTTTTTGAAGAAGCTGTATCTACGGCATGTCACCTATGATGCCGCTGTCTCTGCTCTCCAGTGTTGAGGTGGGGGAGGTGACGGAGGCGTGGTTGGAGGAGGCGTGCTTGTCGTTGTTGTTGCCCTCCCCTCCAGCAGGAGGCTGCAGTGTGGAGCAAGGGGAGGTGCTGCTACTGGCCAGACTGGAGGAAGGAGAGATCCTCTGTGGGGGAAAAGATAAGACGTTATCCTCACGTTCTCGTATATATGCAGCCTGTGTATGCAACAATCTCTTTTAGTCATGTATACAGAAGAAACATTTTTAAATTTCAATTTGAAAGATGAAGGAGAGAATATGTAATTTTATGAACAAAGAAACATTTTACTTATATTCAAGTTGCTAAGAAATGTACAAACAATATATTCACGCAGTATTATAGGTATATTATATACAGTATCTAATATACAGACTTATTGCGATTTGTACTGACTCAAGTAATGTATTGAAGTATAATTGTAGGGCACTTGCGTATCATTTAATTTGCATATTAATGTTATAAAGAGTTACTTTTACCTATTAAAATAACAAAAATGAGAATAGGTGAAAAGGACAGTGCTGAATCCATCAAACATTTATTGTTAAAATAAAGCTGGAAAAGGTGAGTTTTAAGTTAAGGATATTAAATATGCTTCAGTACATTGAACTACCCAATGCAACTCAAAAAGACAAAAAGAGTCATTCTCTGTGGTCGCCCAAGCCAACAGGAGCTAGTTGAAACTGATAAAACTAGCTCCTCACCATGACGCCGTGTAACAATCTAAGCTCACCAGTTGGCCAGATGGTTAGTCGGCAGAGGTAGGTAGCTGGAGCACCCTGGCTAAAACAAGATACATTTTATTGATCCCTAGCGGGCCAATTCAGTAATTCTGGGAAATTGTTTAGCTCAGTCCTAAAGCTCAAAAAGGTTTAGTTGGTGTGACTGTACACGATGTATTTATAACAGCAGCCTGTAGTTGGCTAATTCAGAATTGACCCTTCGCTAAGCCCCGCCCCCTGATGCTACTCTGTCAGAGCTACCACGGAGCTCACACTGTCACTAACGGCACTGCCTGCATAAATATCGAATTTTTGGAAAAAACTAATGCACCCGGCTAATGTTAGTTGAACAGGTCAAACATATATCTCTTTTAGACCCCTCTAGGTAACAAGTATCGCTATTACGAGGAAAGCAGATAGTTGTTGGACCCTGGTTGGAGCTGGTCAATGCTATGCTATGATTGGCCAGTCTTAAGGGGCGGGACTTAGAGAAAGGTCACATTTTTACGTTGTTTGTGCTCTAGCTAACAGTAACATACTAAATCTAAATCTGGTAGCAGTTGCTGACAGGGTTTCCAACTCTCACGCGTTGACCATGAGACTAATGCAATTGACACATTTCAAACAATCACACGTGCATTTTCTCACGCAGAGATAAACAAATTTATAACCGATAACTTAACTATATCCATAACTGGATACGTATATTCACACGACAGCTTAAATGCACGTGGATGTTAATGTTAAGAATGAACAGCTGAGAATTCTGAACCTTGTGTGGAAATAATGTCAGCAGGATAAACAATATGATCCATATGATGGAGTACATTTAAACTTGCAACAAGCCCAGCTGCTGCTGAAAACAAATTGTTAAACACACCGACAAATACAGGCTGATTGCAACTTAATGTGGTGTTTTATTATCTCTGCCAGGAGATTATGGTCGGCGGTGCGTGCATATCTCAGTGTCTGTCTGTCCAAGGCTAATCCTGCATACTGCTGGACCCGTCAGCCTAATATGTTTTTGCTCATTTGTGATTGCTTAAAGTCATTGCAGGCATTCACACATTTTGAAAAAACACTATTTTATTGACAGCAGTATAAATTTATTATATATTTATTATTTGTGCTTTGCCAAATACTGAATTCAGATTTTGGGAATATCTCTGATACATACTGTCTATTTATATGGTATATACAACATCTGGAGGGGAGAGACAAAATCATTTTTCAGTAGTTACGACAGGGCACCAAACCTTTTCTGTTTAAAATTGTTATACAGGTAAAGCGGGACTAAAATCAACCTAAATGTGTGTAAGTTTGCATCCGTGTATGAGTTGATTACCTGTTCATCGTCCTGGGCGTGGTAAGAGGAGCCCGGCTCTCCACCGATTACCTTTTCCCCCAGAAGGAAGCCCAGCCTGGTCATCAGAGCATCAGCCGCCTCGTCTACGGAGGGTGGGGGTCCCAATTCCTGCTCCTCCCCTGGAGAGAAAGAAGAAAAGGTTTTTCGTTGGGTTTTTCATTTCTCTTAACACAATTCCACTAGGGACGTACCAAAATTAGAAGTTTTTGTTTCAAATCGGATTTGGCTGTTGAATACAAAGATTCGATAATTTGTTTCTTTTTTCTTCTTTTCACGTAGCGCATATAGCGGGCGCATTTCCTCATTGCCGGTAGAACGTGACCAGCTCTAGATCGACGTGGACAGGCCCGGGGTAAAAGGGGCTCACGGCTCCGGACCTCGAAGACTTTCCAGTAGTATCAGTGGCCACCTCCAGAGTATTTGACTCATCGACTTCGTTTCCAGTCTTAATGCTAAGCTAAGCTAACCAGCTGCGGCATCATATTTATCACACAGACATCGAGAGTAGCATCAATCTTGCCGTTTAACTCTTTAGTGCACTATCCCTTTAATATCAGCTTTGCCAATGGATTACGGCCCAAAATGGCCTTGCTGCCAAGTACAAATAGAAATGAAGCCACACAAATTGAATTTGCAGTGGTGGAAACACACTGACAGAAACACAGACTTGACCACTGGAACAACCCAAAAAGGGTGGAGATATATATATATATATACACACACACACATATATATATACACACTCTGTTGCCCCGCCTCCTCGCACTATGAGATTGGATCTGTCCGAGCAGGATGATAAATGGGTTATAAATTGTGCCAATCAGAGGAGAGAATGAAAATAGAGTAAATTGTAAAAAGAATTTAAAACGCATACAACACACATGAAAAGCATGAACACAAATCCCACAGGGAAGATTTTGTGGGGAACAGTAATTGATCTCCATATTAACATATTCACTATTATGACATATTTGCCAAGAATACACACACACACACACACACACACACACACACACACACACACACACACACACACACACACACACACACACACACACACACACACACACACACACACACGACTGTAAGCCACAGCATGAAAGCTCATACTCTGTCTCTTTCTCTGTCTGTAATTACAGCTATAAATTGCTGACTGTAGGACTAAATACTAGAGAAACAGACACACACACACTGAAAATAAAACCAACCAAACACAAAACACACACACGCACGTGTGTGTGGTTAGCCAATAACAGGGTGTGTGAGTCATTTTTAGAAGAAGAAAAATAAAATGGAAAGATCAGATCGGAGACTTTAACATTTCTGTCTCTTTAACTACTGTAGCTTCTGATTCCTCCATCCTTTCTTCCTTCCTTCCTTTATCCCCATATCTGACTCACGTCTCTTCCTTCTCTATGCCTTTTAGTTTGACCATTCTGAACAGTTATGAACACTTTGGTTTTCAGACATGGATGGACAACACGTTGAACAGCCTTGTTCGTTTCCAGCGTACCTGCCTCGATGCTGTCTTTAGCGCTGATTGTTTTCAGCCCTGAAGACAGTCGAGTGGGGAAAAAGCGCCGCAAAGGAACACAACCGAGTGAAAGCGTGATAGATGTGGGATCAAACCCCGGCAGGGACAACGGTATGTGACGAAGAAATTTGTTGTTTGTGACACACATAAGTGGTATTGAATAACAGAAACGGCAGATGTGGTCGCGACTCTAAACTCTAAAATCAGCTGAAAAAAAGAGAGGCTAAAACACCAATCAATCAATCACATGCACTGAAAAAAACCAATTTGTTCACCAAGCCTTCACGTAGAGCTGAAGCGCTGACCTTAGAGAGCACGGAGAAAAGGTGAGTGAAGCTAAAGCTAGCTAGCTAGCTTGACTCACCCGCTAAAGCCGACTGGCTGCTAAAAGGTAACACTTACGTAATAGAACAGGTTTTGGCGGGCGGGTCAAAATGTTTTTGTGGGTTAGACGGTGCTTATTGGGTCTCATAACGGGTCAGGTAGGCCCGCACATTACTAGCTGACACAGCACCGAAAACATAGTGAGGCGAAACGCCACGCGGACAAGGCTCGATCTAAAACGAGAGGGAATCTCGGGTTGGTTGACCACAACCGACAAATCCTACTCATCCTTCCCTTTAAGTAATCACTTAGTCACCAAGCTTCCAGCTCCATATATTTCACGAGAATGCACAAATATTTGTCCCACTTTCTGGTGGCTTTGAAGCTAAAAGCTCAAATATACGTTTAGACATTTACAGCAACAAAGACGCTCAGCTTGTCTTCAAACTTTGACAAGCTTTCATTCTGTTCCTCATTTAGCTATACTCAGAAACCTACAGTATGCCACTGTGTCTCTCTTAACTTTATTTTATTGTTTCTGTATTGGATGTTAAAACGACAAATTTTTATCCATTTATTTCTTTAGATGAATAATTGATTGAAGTAAACATTATATCTGGTTTTCTTGTACCTCCCCAGAGCTATTGAAGATGTATGTGCCAATACCATGTACTGTCGCCAATACCATCTAGGCAAGACAGGGTTTTTTTTTTTCATCAGGCAACCTGACACTGGGAAATTCCTTAGTGGCAATGAAGGCCACACAAGTCGTACTATGAACAGGTAGGATCTGTATAAAAGCTGATTGTCTTTGGTGGTAGTCTGCTCTCCTTAAAACTGTTTTGACTTTGATGTCAGATGTGAAATTAGAAGGTGACAAATGATAGTTTTGTCTAGTGTAATTAATGAAAACCTATACAGACTATAAGTACTGGTTACGTGCCTTAAATGTACATGCACTGTGTGTTTACAGCTTTTTGTTTTTTAAACTACAGCTACAGATTTGTCAGCCCTCTGGCAATAAAAAAAAAAAAAGCACACTAGCATTTAAAACAGCTACATTTTGCAAAGAAAAAATTAATTCCAACGTAATTGTTGCAATTCATGGATTTGCTAGCGGGGGTGAAGAAATCGAAGTGCTAATTTTTCACGTCAAGTTAAACAAGTGAACTTTGACGTGCACGCCACTGACCAACAGCAAGATGTCCCCACAGCACTTATCACTGACAGCTAACGATCTTGCTAACAGTCAGAACGCTTGCTAGCTCAGAGAGCTTCCTGAGAACCATCCTGAGAACAAAATGTCAGGGGGCAGTAAACAGCCCAGTAGAGACAACAAAGACAGTCAGAGAGCTTGTGACTGACAGCTGGCTAGAATGCTAGCTGTTAGCTCGCCAGCTACCGTAGTTCACCAACTCATCCTGCAAGTATTTCATACCTCACCAAGCATGGGTGAATTTGGCTTTGGCCCTTTTTGGCTTGACCAGGCTTCTACAACATCGTTCAACAACCACAGTGACTGCCTGGAATTTTCGAGTAACATTTTGACAGTAGGTGACTATGAGCTATGCAATATAATGTTTGCAATTGCCAACGCTAACTACTGTAACTTGCATATACATAGCTTTCATTAGCATGCTAACGACTAATTTCATCATTCATGCTAAAATAATCCTTTGATATGCTGACATGACATGCTGTAGCTAGCAACAGGCATTTTGTTAGCCTCTCATATTTCCATTGAATTGTCAAATTAATTTTAAGCCAAATTTTGAAATGACGCAAAAGAGAAATGTGAGTTAGGCGCATTTCCATCAGCTAGTTTGGAGCAAATAAACTTGGCTACAGCGTAGTTTGGTCAGCGTGCTTTAGGCTACGCTTAGCTATAATCTGCCAGTGAACAGAGTAGAAGAAGTTGCCAAGCGGGAACCAAAAGAGTCGCCTTGGCCATCTAACCATCTACGAGAGAAAAATGGAGAGAGGTCTTCGGAAATTTGTTTCAATTGGGCAAGTTTTATTGTTCTTTCATCTCAGCTAATATTAGCATGTTTCATGATGTCCGGAAACGAAGATAAGCATTTGTGCATTATGGTAGTATCGGTTAGTTAGATGTTTACTACATTAGAATGTATTTGGTAAAGGTGTTTTCAGAATCCATCTAGCACATTGCAGTTTTTCTTATGCTATACTTCAAAATGGTCCTAAGATTTAGTGAATGGAAACACAGCTAGTGAAAAATTACATTGGGCAACGACCGATAATGAAACCTGAAAGTCCATACTCACAACACAAATTTCCCTGAAATATACAACCCGAAAAATGATTTAATATCATCAGTAAATACGGAAAAACCTCCAAATACTGACACTAATAATAACCCGTCTGCCTGAAACAAGAACATCAGGAGAGAGCCCTTCACTCTCACCGTCTTCCTCACTTCTTCCTCCTCTCTGTGCACCACCGGGACGATCGTACCGCTCCCGACCTCGGTCGGGCACGTCGTCGTGGGACAGACAACAGCAGGCGTAAAACAGCAAGCGGCGCAGGAGGGAAGAGGCACGGCCGACGACCCTCGCCGCCGTGGCGTCCCCGCCGCAGCCGCAGCCGCCAGCCGGTCTCCCCGGTCGACGGCCAGAGGACCGCTCATGCCGACACCACTTGGTCCTGGAGCGGGCGCACGCTTTCAGAATAGCCGCCGTGCAGTCCATCGCTGGCTGGCGGTGGAGTTCTGATTGGTTCAGAGTGGTTCCATGTAGAGGACAGAGTCAACAAATCAAAAGGGCTGTTTTTGCCCCAAAAAAAACAAGTCCCTATCTTCTTTTGGGTCAGGAGCTCCTCCTTCTCCAAAGCACACAAAGGAGAGAAAGATGAAGGATGACTGACGAGATAAGAGGAGGAAGAGACTCTTAAGGAGGAGAAAAAAAACACAAGAACTTCTTCTGCAGCCGAATGTAATAAGCAGGATAGTCAAACATGTGAATGCTGTGGTAAAAGCCAAACTCCTCGTATGTTCAGTGAAGGTATGTTGTTACTTTCAGAGGTCAAACCAGAATCCAGGGCGCTTTTAAGCTCGAACACAGCAGATCCTGACGATGCAATCCTCCAGTTATTTGTCCTTTGTAGCCGAAAAATGCAATCCGTGCAATCCACTCACAGGTAGAACCTCCTCAAAACCGAGCAAAAAGAGCAGCCAACTTCTTAAGCATGAGGTGGAAAGAGTAGATCTCCTCCCTAGTTCATATCCTCTTTGGTCAGGAGCACAATAAGTAAAGTTTCCAAGTGTTGTGAAGAGTTTTTCTTTCAGCCTCCATATCTGGTCTGAAAGACGACCTCCCTCGTCTGACTGCACGGCAAATCAAAACCTCCCCTCCTCCAACCCAAAAGAAACCACACACACACACACACACACACACACACACACACACACACACACACACACACACACACACACACACACACACACACACACACACACACACACACACACACACACACACACAGGAGAGAAAGGGAAAGACTGCAGGAGGAGCTGAACAGGGAGAGTAATCTGTTACATGTCGAGGAGCGCGAGGAGAGTTTGGGGAAGACAGTTCAGACTTCTTTCTTCTAACGGAGGAAAAACAGCCGGGGAGAAAAACCCTGAAGGAAGACTCGGCAGACCAAAGAAATGCTGCAATTAAACTCCTTCTCCAAGAACAGAGGAGCGTCTGACCACAAATCACAGTGACGATGGAAGGGTGTAATCCACTTTAGCCCAGAAAATGTGAAAAATGTTGAAAGAAAAAGTACGGAACAAAGAGTCAGATTGAAATAAACACCATGTTGCTGGATAGACATCTTTCCCAAAAATGCGTTCTAAAATCAGAGTTGTTTTCAACCAACAGAAAAAACTTTTTTCTATGACAAAAGAGAAGGTAGAAAGATGGGGTAAGGGTGAAAAGTTGAGAAAGAGTTGGACTAAGATTTACAGTCATCGTGCTGTTCATGAAAAAGAGATAAAGTGTGGGGGGCAGCAACTAATCTGTCCAACAAAAGCAGAGAGCAGTAACAGGAGAGGTGCAGTTGTGAAAACAAAAAAGGTTTCAAGTTTTCAGGCTGGCTGACAAACTGCGTAACCAGAGAAGAGGTGGACGTAGTCACCGTGACGTCACCCATTGGTTTGCAGACTGCTGTTTTGAAGCCTCGGGTTCGATAATTTTGGTCGACGCCATCTTCGTTTTTGGCCTTCGCCATCTTGGTTTTTGGCCTTCGCCATCTTGGTTTTTGGCCTTCGCCATCTTGGTTTTTGGCCTTCGCCATCTTGGTTTTTGGCTTCGACATCTTCGTTTTTTTGCAACCAGAAGTGAAGAGAGAGAATGGAGCCAGGTACAAACACAGGCTGAAGACATTTTTAGGCGACCAAATTGTTACAATTGACTTCTATGAACTGAAAACACAACTGAAAGGGGTTAAACTTCTCAGACGAACACAGACAACGCCGTGCTAGCGACCTGATACCGATGAAAAGGTAGCCCGCCCTAAAGCATACCCTGCTTTATGGTCTGTTTGACTCTAAATAGGACCATAATTTACTAAATGAACATCATGCTGTATTGAAGAAGACTTGAAACTAGAGATTGAGACATAAACTCATGTTTACAATGTTTACTGAGGGAATAAATCAAGAGAGAAGTAGAGTCATTTTCTATAGACTTCTATACAACCAGAGGAGTCGCCCTCTCAAGTTTTAAGACACTCCCGCATTGGCCTCACTTGTATGAAACGGAGGTTACCGCCTGGTCCACTGCAATGGTCTGTTATTCATAGCAGCGGTCTTCTGTAAAGAAATAGCCAACCAATCAGAATTGCGTATTCAACAAAGCAATGTAATAGACCGTTAGGTACCAACATCGTGGAGCATTTAGCTGCTAAAAGAGAGCCATGAAAGTCCCCCAAAAGAGACCAAAAACAAAGCTAAAAGAGAGTGAATATTGGAATTCACCTGGTGGCCAGAAACATGACTCTAAATTAATGCTAATGCTGCTCCATAGTAGGGATTTATTATATAGAAAATCAGTCGTCAAAACGTCAGATTCAGGTCTTAACTCAATCAAAAGTCCAGTTACGGCGTTTTGCCCTTCCCGAGCAGAAATGACAGGAGCCAGGAGAAGGAAGACAAGATGGAGGGGGGAGTTAAAAAACACAGAGCAGCGGTAAAGGGGTGAAGAGACTGAAATCAGAGCGTGTGTTTGTATGTGGGCATGGTGTACTGACTTTAAGAAGTCGCCTTGGCTCATATCGTCCCTGTTTTCAAAGAGCGCGAGACACAGAAAGAGGGTCGGAGAAGGACTCCACATGGTTATGTTTAGAAGTGTCAGATCAACCGTGAGGAGGAGGAGGAAGAGGAGGAGGAAGAGGAGGAGAGGAGAGGTTGGTAGGGGCTTGGGTTACACTTCTGTGTTTTCTCTCTCACTAAGGAAAATGCAGGGTCAAAGGTCCCCCCCCCCCCATCCTCCCCCCCTTTGCTGCCAGACACAGTGTAACGGGTCACAGCTGTGTGTGTGCGTGTGTGTGTGTGTGTGTGTGAGAGAATGGGAGACAAAAAGAAACCTTCTCTCCCTGGTTGTGGGTTCTCCTTGATTCTCTCTTGCTCTCCTGTTGCGAAAGACGCGACGCAAAAGCGAAAAAATTTACTTATTTTCGTAGAATTTTGTACAAAACGTGTGTGTGTGTCTGAATATACGTGCATAAACCATAGATAAATTGTAGAAACAATAACTTTGCTGCCGTATTAATGCGTAGATGACGTTATGTTGAATGTCGATGGAGCAGCTAAAATGTTAGCATAGCCTAGCACTGATCGATCCGAAGCTCCATTCAGAAAACAAGCTTTTTAACAGTTGTTTGCTTGTTGTTTTGCGGACGGACCTGAAAAAGCATGAAGTCAGGCTTTTTACAAACCAGCATCATTATGTAGTTCCTTTGTAGCATTCTTTTTATCCGTTAACTGCAATTAAATTAAAGCAAAAATCTGTTTATTTTGGGTTCATACCGCTGTTGTAAATCAGCCGCCATGTGCCTTGCTAGATACAGTGAATAGGGCTCGGTGGGGGTAAGCCTCCCCACATTACCACGGTGGGTGAAAAAAATAAAAACAAAAAAATACATAAATTATCCTGAAGTCAGACTCGCGCGAGTAATGCAATGCAAAAAAATGTGCTTCGCGTTTGGTGTGACCACAGCTCGTATCCTGATTGGAGCAGAGAAATGCGTGACATCACCCCCCCCCCCCCCCTCCCACTGAGCCCACCCACTTCAAACCAGTGAGAAGAACAGAGAAAATACAGGAAATTTCTCGTAAAACAACCGAAACAAATCCAAATGTCGGCACGAAATAGTGTGTTCATGTAAAATCAAATGCTGAGCCCAGAAAGACGTTTCCCCCATAGACCTGCATTGAGAAAAATACGTCCATAAGTCAGCGAATCGTAATTCTTCCATTATTCGGACACTTAAGCAGCCCTTGTTTAAATCATCAGGCCCGAAATGCTGTAAAATGTAAATTGGTTTGTGTGACTGAGCCCGAGACCGAGCAGTTGGAAGGCGAATTTAAAGGCAATGCCAATGCGCCCACTCCGTGGGCCAATGGGTGCGGAGGACTGCTGGAAGATCCGGGTTATTGTACACCCAGGTAATTCTACTTTTTGTTGGCCTCATGCCCCACTGATCAACTTGAACAGGGCTCCGCCTCTCACGCGTATCCAGTTGTCTTTACACATCCGTGTGTGACACTGGCACGCGGCCATGTTCCTTTTGCTCACGTGAATGTGTATTCACGTTTTTTGACTCATGTAAGTGCGCCACGCTGAATGCGTTCAGATAAGAGAGATGGTCCTACCAGCTCTTTTCACCAGGCGAAGGTTGAGGAGGGGAGAAGAGGGGAGCGAGCGACTGAATCCTTCCATCATCCTGACCTCTGACCCTTCTGACTCCATTCCACTGCCGCCTGTTGAACGAGAGAGGGAATCAGGAGAGAATTTGGAGATTGAAAGAGGCCGCATGAAATCCTGGAAAACCACCAGAAGACCAGATCCACTACGTATATAATGACACATGAAGTACTGACCACCGCTGTTGTTCTTGCGGGGTTTGCCTCCCAGCAGCATCTTCAGGCTGTTTCGGAACATGTTTGCTCACAACGACGAGTCACAAGCACACAGACACTTCCTGTCAACACACCCTGGGAAGAGAGAGAGAGAAAAATATAAAAAATCGTTTTCATTCCAGCTGATTAGTAATGACCAATCATATTCATACAGGTGTACATCATTAATATAGGTGCCACAATAGCCTTAGACTTCGCACGATTACTCTGCCGACACCCTCATGCCGCACCAGTTTGACCTCCTCCTGGTATTGTTGATTTAACTAAGATGTAAAGTCTTGGTGGAGAATTAGTTCTCCCAGCGACACCCTTGTTGCTGCTTCTATATTTTCAGAGCTCCTATGGCCCTCAGAATTGATGCTGCAGAACCAGAGATATGTTTTTTTTTTCCTTCTTTTTTTTTTTTTGCATTCTTGGCGTCAAAAACTTGGCACTTTCACTCGACTAATAGTTCGGTCAGAGACTCGGGTGCGTTACGCTGGTAGCATCTAATGTGGCCTCGAGCAGCTATGAGTAGTTGGGCAACAGGGGTTCTGGTAAATTGTTCACTTCTTTCTAACCGCACACGTCCAAATGTTTTTGCTTCCCAAATTTGACGAATCTTGTAGCCTTCGGACCGAGCCGGTCAAATTGTCAAACTATACCCCTGTTGAAGCCACTATGTATAGAATATGTGATGATTATTACATCTTTCAACTATTTTGAAATTTTCATTTGGAAATAAATAAATAAATTGACACCCTCCTGGTGAAAACCGATTCAGTTTTGTGGGTTGCTTTCAAAAAGAGTTGGGTCCGTAAGGTGGGAGGGCTGGCAGCGTGCACATCGGTCTGCCAAAATTTGCAGACACCAAAGTTGGACATTTTTAATAGCACAAAATGTAGTTTTAGTGTCCTCTTGTCAGCAGTAATTACTTAAAAAATATCAACAGAATAATCTCACAGGTATGGTCACACCTGCATACCAAATGGCAAAAGCAATTAATTCTGATAGATTCGCAGTAGATTTGCTAAAGGGGGGGGGGGGTTAGACCTTAGTTTGGTTTACAAAATTACTAGTACCCTTAAGTGATAGTGATACTAATAGATTATTTTAATTAAATTAAATACATTTTGTATAGCTCAAAATCACAAATGTGCCTCAGAGGGCTTTACAATCTGTACACATATGACATCCTCTGTCCCGGGACCTCTCATCGGTTCAGGAAAAACTCCCCAAAAAAACTTTTAACGGGAGAAAAAGGGAAGAAACCTTCAGGAGAGCAACAGAGGAGGATCCTCTATCAGGATGGACAGAAGTACAACAGATGTCATGTGTACAGAATGAACAGCATAACAGAGTTATAACAGTCAATTTCAGCAGGAACCCAGCATGTGAAAGGAAGCTGTTTGTGTCCCACTGGCTAACCAATCACCGCCACACTACACTGTGCTTATATGGCGGTTACCGCTGACAACGCTGTCCCCCGACCCACAGAGGCAGGACAGCGTTATCTCAGAAGCTCCCACCCGTTGGTTCTGTCGCAGGTCAGCACCGTTAGCTCCATCAGCACTGTTGTCGCTGTTAGCACCGTTAGATAGCCGCTAGCCGCACCCATGTGCAGGCGGGCAATCCAGGCTGTCGGTTGTACCCGCCTACGGTAGTGGGCCAATCACATGACGCATTGAATTAAAGAACACCTGCTGTGATTGGCCGCAAGCAATACACTGGCAATAATCATGTTTTTTTTTTTTAAAGGATTGAATGCAGGTATTGTTTGACTGGAGACGTTTCGATACTACCGGTTACTGGGTTATTTCGTCTGAAGGCAAACGGACAGTTAGCAAGCCAAGATTATTATCCCGTTTTTTTTCTCCCATTTTAATAAAACTCTTTATTGACTGAAAGGATGTACAATCAAATAACAAAACATCGGGGAGGAGTAAAGGTTCCAGTACAAAGAAAATCGATGGAAATTCAGAGAACTATTGACTGGCTAGCGCTATCATGTTCCCGGCTAGCTGGTGTGTTAGGCGTCACTTCTGCAGCTACAGTACTTCATCAACTATCCTTACGTGTAGTCACTACGTCACCAAGCTTTTGGGTTTTTTTTCTTCATTTTTTAATCTGTTTATCTGTTTATTCCCAGAGAAAGAGAGAAGGGTCTTTTGACAACTGCACATTGCTCAGCTACCACCACAAAAATAATCTAATTCGGTGCCAATCGTTGTCGATCCGTGATTCTCACGGTTCGGCACGCATGTGGACCGCGGATTAATTACAGTTTAACCATCATAATGTGAAAGGAAGTTTTACTGCCCATCGTCATCGGCCAATATCCAGTAAAAAATATGCAATCATGAAATCGGCATTAATGCTTTCTATTCGCAGATCCCTGATAATGCGACATCGTGAACAACAAATCCATGTTGAAATTGACAGGAGAGCTAGTAACGGTTAACGGTAAATGTACCACTCAAAGTGCTTTTACACTACGTGTCATTTACCCATTCACACCCATTCATACACTGATGGGAGGGGCTACGGAAGCAATTTGGGGTTAAGTGTCTTGCCCAAGGACACATCAGCGTGGACCGGAGGAGCCAGGAATCGAATCGCACATTTTCGGATCGCAGGACCACTGAGCCACAGCAGCCCCACGGTGGCAGCACTGCTAACGGCTAACGAACACAGGTTCCATTCAGTTGCATTGTGATGCGTTCAGGCTCTGTTCAGTAAAAATTAGTGTTGGGTGAAGGTAAATTACAATGTTATCATGATATGTTCTCGTGTAATGTGAGAAACTGGAATGAATACAGTTGTTTGAAGGAGATGTTTTCACAGCAATATAAAGATATTATATATAATAAGAGAGGGAATCGTGACCTTTTTATCGTCCCGACACTAGCTTTAAGCAGCTTATAATACATCATTACTGCTAGTTTCAAGCTTTATTTTTGGTCAATAAAAATACATTCTTTTATTTCCTAATCATTTTAATTATGTGTTTTTATGCACACAAAAAAACACTTGGATGACTATAACAAAGTAAAAGGATAACATTTAGAATTTAGGCTACAATCTACACTGGTTCTAACAGAGGCGCGGTCTGCTTGTGCTTGTGTGTGTGTGTGTGTGTGTGTGTGTGTGTGGGGCCATGCTTGTTTTAAATACATACTTTATGAGTATTCTGCTCTAAATAGCAGACTCTGCAGAATGTTTCATTTTCCCGACTGGCAGTGGAATTATTATTCACACACGCACACTCCCCCTCTCTTCTTTTACTACAGTGTGACTTTTGAACACACCCAACACGCTGGCTGGTAATGTTGTTGCTAGGCAACCGTCTGCCGTTGCTAAGCGATGCATTAATGAGTATGCGTATTAGAACATAAACCGGTGCGGCTGCTGGTGTTTTGCTTCTGTATGTGTGTGTGCTGTTTAAAGATCATCATCGGATACACACTTTAATATTTGTGTCAAATGACACTCTTAAAGGAAAAGCCTTCACACCAACTACATCTTCAACAGAGACACAGTGTTGATTTAACCCCCTATTTAAAACCCTTTAATTCTGTCATACACCCCTTTCAGTTGGACAGTGTATATATATCTATATATAGATATAAGACAAACACACACAATGAGGCAGCGAGTGATATTATTAAGTATCCGTCCGTCACTGATGTTAAAACGATCGGTTGGAGCAGCAAGCAGATGGCAGATTAAAATAGCACAAACACTTCCTGGTTTCTAATTCACAAAAGGGAGAACACACACACACACACACACACACACACACACACACACACACACACACACACACACACACACACACACACACACACACCTTTTTTGGTAGAGCTCGTAGTAAAATGTTTCCCTTTTCAAAACAGAGTAGAAACGTTATCTGGCTAATGTTTAACGTTAGCATAATGCTATATTTCAGGGTTAGGACTTGGTTTAAGGTTGTGGGATAAGTGTTAAGGTCAGGGAAATTATCTACAGTTATTAATGTAAGTGAATACAATGTCATCCTCAATGACAGAAACAAGTGTGTGTGTGTGTGTGTGTGTGTGTGTGTGTGTGTGTGTGTGTGTGTGTGAGTGAGAGAGAGAGAGAGAGAGAGTGTTGTCCCAGCATAAACCCCAAAATCCTTGACAAAAAAAATGAAAAAAGAAATGTATAATAATAAAATAAGATAAATAAAACAAGATACAAATATTTTTTTCAAAAAAGTTTTTTAGATATATTCTTCTTCTTTCTCAAAAGTTGTATGCATTTTAATGTGAAATTTTTCCAAATTCACCAAAACAAAATGAATAGAGAGGAGCTGAAACATCTGTCCGGGTGAGGACTGAGACTTATGACACACCAGGTGTCGGTGTAGTAACCGCTGACCTCTGTCGCCCTCTGTCGACCACACGTGGTTACTGCAGCATGGTGAACCTTCACTTCCTGTCTCTGCTACCCTGTTCTGGAGCCTTAGGCCAGACATTATTTATTTGCCAAATAATTTCATGACATTGTCATTACAATAACAACACATAATATTTAGATTTAGAAATATGTATAATGCGCGCTTAAAACCACCATCTGCTGCACCCTCAATCACACTGACATCGAGCCTGGTGCTCATGACTTTCACTTTGTTGCTAACTTCGAGGCTAAAGCCCGTTGGTTTTAAGCTAGCCTCTTAATTTTGCTCTCAACGTGAACCACATGTATGCACTTCACTTACTTTCAAAAGCCTTAACGTAGCCTACACGTTTAGAGAGAATATTCCGGTATTTTATTCATAGATATTTTTCTTCATATATTTCATTATTGCAAACATCGTCATTTTTTTTTGCCAATATCGTGAAGCTCTACTTATACTTTCATGAAACGTGGTGTCACATCTGGAAGAAAAATCCAATTCTACTGCAATCTTGTGCTGCTGGTTTCAGTCTCAGTCAGCATTTTGACCGACCTTTTTATTTTAGTGGCTAATTTTTATGACTACGGCACAGTTATCAATTGTTTTTTTTGCACTAACAAGCTCATGTTGGAGGTTTCTGCTGCTTTACAACACTGGCTGCGCAGGCAGGTGTGGACACACACACACACACACACACTCTCTTTTCTCTCAACATTTCCCCTTGGGAGAAACAATCATGTGTGTGTGTGTGTGTGTGTGTGTGCACAGTAGATCAGGTGCTTTGAAAACTCAAGCAAGGTGACTCCGCCCTGCCGAGATGCTACGTGTGTGTGTGTGTGTGTGTGTGTGTGTGTGTGTGTGTGTGTGTGTGTGTGTGTGTGTGTGTGTGTGTGTGTGTGTGTGAGTGAGAGTGAGAGAGAACAGATCAAATGATCCACACAGGGTGTCGCCAGCTGATCGCTTATCTGCTGTCAGTAAACAACACTCATATCTGAAGAAAAATGTCGTACCAAAACTCATTTAGCAGGACGAATATTCCCATGGCACAGACCTGTCTCAGCAGACGCCGGGTCAGTGGAGGAATAAGTAGAATATCTGTCTGAGAAAGCTCACAGTGGCAGCAGTTCCACGTCATCTTGTCCTTTCAGATGCGGCAAACACACGGCAGAGGCTCGCTGAGCGCGCGCGCGTGTGTGTGTGTGTGTGTGTGTGTGTGTGTGTGTGTGTGTGTGTGTGTGTGTGTGTGTGTAATGTGTGTCAGTGTGCTAATCCTCGATGACGAGCCAGCGGGAATGATGGGATTGAGTCTGGAAACCGAGGCTGGCACGCATGACTGAGCAGCGGCACGTGCATTGATATGACATGTGTACATGTGTACGGGAGAGTTTTATGTAAATGCACTAGAGACGAATCAGACGGAGGCCGGGGAACTGGAGCAAGGCTGCTTTGGGTTGGAGGGGGAGGGGGGAGAGAGGGAGAGAGGGATGGGGGGGGACTCGAAGAAACCAAAAGATTATTTCTTAAAATTCAGGATTAATATAATTAAACTACCCCAAAAACAAAAATCAAAAACTTAATAATTTCCTCTTAAAAACAAATAAGACAATAGACCCTATTTGAAAAAAATACTGCACCTCAAATTGAAAAGGACTGCTGTGACACGTAGATTAGTTTAATCACTGGATGGCGTAACAATCCTCCCTTGAACTGGAGAATCAGGGTTTTACTTAAGTACCCGATTTGAAACTGGTTGAACGGTTCCGACATGGATTTATTTCATCGCCGGAGTAATATGCAGTTGAGATAATCACTGGCAAATGTATTTTTTGCATCAGTGTGGGTGAAGTGAAATCATGGAAACGATTTACAGACTAACGACGGTCCAGTTGGAGCCACTTTTCTCTCTCACACGTGGCCGTTAAAGCCAACAGAGAATATGAGTCCAATGAAAACGTTAGAGGAAGCATGGTGCAGCGGGGCGGAAATTAATTTTAACGTTGAGAAAATCCATATCAAGTGCGGACTAAAACGGAGACTATTTGCAATCAGCATTCGGCCACGCCCCCGTTTCTCTATATGAAAGGAGACGGGTCGTCTCAGTGACCTCGTTGTACAAGAGAGTCGCACGGCCCCCTAAATATTAAAATAACTAATCGAAGAAATTGACACTACAGTGTCCCGAGGTGGAAGGCAGAAAAGACAGACTTTTCCGAAGTGACATGATGATTACATAAAAAAAAAGATGAAAGGACGAGAATAAAATGAAGTAAACAGGTGGACGAGGACACGGACCATCTGATCTGTCAGCCTGAGACGAGAGACAACATCTGTAAGTGGGACATGTCGAAAAAATTAGGGGGGAAAGTGATGACTTCCAAAGAGAAGTCTTCACCCCGAAGTCATTTATTTCTGAATTATATATCGCGGCTGTTCGGGATATCTCGAAGCATCGTTCAAATTCTAAAACCAACGTTTGAATGCCGTGCAGCTTTGGTCTCGGGAGATAAAGAGAGGCTGCGTTTATTCTGTTGATTCTGTGTTTCTGCACAGTAGCAGATAAAGCTGAGGCCACGCTATAATTATGATGAAGTATGATATTATTATTAGAATCAGATTTCAGTGGGGGCTGCGTTGTCACAGACTCGTGTAATCCAAACATTTCCAAATACACCAGAGCGTTGTAAAGTTCAAAGAGAAAAAATAAGATAAAGCAACTCATTTCCATAATTCCCAGCACATTTTTAAATCAAACAAAGTAATCTTCTTCAGTCTGTATTTGTCAGCATTTAGCCTTTCAAACATTTAAAAACTGTTTGCCCTCCCGCTTGCCGGCACAATCCTGTATTAACGGGACGGTCTAGCAGCAATCTATCGGCACCATCAATTACATCTACACATATCTTTTTTTTTTATGTTGAAAGCTTCATTCAAAAACCTCAATAGAAGCTTCGGAAAAACAGCCCATAATACATTTTATTAAGATAATAATTGATGAGGATGAAAGGGGCGTCAATTTCATAGTTATTTAATACATTTGGCCGATGCATCAGTAATTTAACGGTTTTAAATGTCAATGTCTATTAAAGCATTGTCAATGAATACAATTTTAATATGATTATTAAAGCTGCAAGCAGCGATGTACGGGTCCTCGCACCTTCGCGCACGTCGGGGGTGCTGGCGGGATGCCGGCTCACGCGGCCGAGAATGTCTGCGACCATCGGACAACGCGACGAGTTAGCCATTTCTTTTCCTGCATGGAGTGAGGCTGGAAATTATGCTTTGCAAACAGTCCACTACTTACTGTATCCACTGTGTGATGCTGGACAACATGCATCATGTTGCTCTATATCAATTGTAAGTTAATATCATAGGAATCGGATGCTGTTTGTCACATCACACTGACTTCCTGTTGCCAGTAGGTGGCGCTATGACTGAGTGAAAATAGGCTTGTAGACATCCTTAGGCCGTGACTGTTATCAATCATGTTTGGGACAGATTTGAGAAAGTCCAGAGGATTTATATGAGCATGTTGTTTAATGGCGAATCTACGCCATTCCGTCCAATGAAAAGCTTTTGATAACTTTTAATCACTAAGGTCTTTAGATTTTAACGACAAAATTTGAAGTTGATTTGCTAAATTCCCTAGGAGTAGTTCGATACAGTACAGTGCCTGGAAATGAAAAAACATACATGAGCAATTCATGTATAACTCAAAATGGCCGGCTTCTGGTACAGTTTGGAGCATGGTCCCAAGAGACTTATTTTTAAGTTTACATGTGTTACATATGCCTACCAAATTTTGTATATCTATGTCAAACGTACTGCGAGGGCTGCTTTGGCGAATTTTGGCAACATCTTTTTGAAATTTTGTAGGGGGCGCTATCGAGCCGATTTGCAATTTTGAAGCATTCAAATCATAAAACTACATTTAGGTCATTAAATGTGTGTGCTATGTTTTGGTCTGTTTTGAGCATTTTTAGCCCCTCAAAAACATCTTTGTTTTTCATGGCGAAGAGTGTGTGGCCACGGCCACAGCCTTCGACGAAACAACATTTTGATAACTTTTAATCACTATGGTTTTTAGATTTTACTGACCAATTTTGAAGTCTATCTGATGATTTACCTAGGAGGAGTTTGTTCAAATAAAGAGCCAAGAAATAGGCAAAAATGAAAGGAAAGATCCAACAAAAATCAAAATGGGTGGCTTCCGGTGCGGTTTAGAACATGGTCCCAAGAGACTTTCTTTTAAGTCTACATGTGATACATGTGCCTACCAAATTGTGTATATCTATGTCAAACGTACTGCGAGGGCTGCATCGTTGAAACTCGGCAGGGGGCGCTATCGAGGCAATTTTCCACTCAATCATATCAGGTAACTACATTTAGGACTTTAAATGTGTGTGCCAAGTTTAGTTACATTTCAAGCATGTTTAGTCCCTCAAAAGTACCTTTGTTGTTTACGGTGAAGAATGGGTCGCCACGGCAACGGCGTTACATGAAACCTCAAAAGCTTTGTGGGCTGGCATCATGAACTTCTTACCTTTGTTTTGACCTAATTTGATATCGATGTGTTCTACCTACTAAGAGAAACGAGCCAAAACATAGAGGCTTTAACTTCCTGTTACCAGTAGGTGGCGCTATGACTTTGATTCAAAATTAGACTGTACATGTCTTCAGGCCTGGAGTCTCATCAAACGTGCAATTTGGAAAGGATCTGATCATGTGGAGTCGAGTTACATCGGTTTATTCGTTCACGGCGAAGGATCGGAATTTGCAGAGCCGCCACATCGCCGCCCTTTAACGAATTCTTACAATCTTCACCATGAAGCATTATCAAAGTCTTAAGGCTTTTCTGACTAAATTTGGGAGGGATCTGGTGAAATTGCTAGGAGGAATAGATCAAAGTATAAAACATGTCATTTTCTTTTGCCAGTAGGTGGCGCTCTGATATTGTGAAACTTTTTGCATGGAAATGCGCTCAGGCCTGAACTAATATCCTGCAAAAGAAATTTGGGGCAAATTGGATAATGTACCTTGGAGTTACAACAACATCCACTTTTGTGGCGAACTGCACAAAATGGGCGTGTAATTGGAGCCCCGCCATGTCAAGGCCGTTCAAAGATAACTCACCATTTTGATAACTTTTCATCATCAAGGTATTCAGATCATTCTGAATAAATTTGAAGTTGATCGCATGACTTCTGTAGGAGGAGTTCGTTAAAGTACAACTTCTGAAAACGATGAAAAATGGCTTAAAATGCAGAAATTGGGCAATTTAATGCATCGCCCCCTAGTGTTTGAATATAATGAAAATTGCAGTAAGTTAAAGAAAGCGATGTGGACATATGCTACAAATTTGGTGATAAGCAAAATGTTTTGGAATTTATGTGTATTGGCCTACTGAGCCACGCCCCTTACAAGTTCGTTCTTTTCTTCTAAACACAAAAAGATAAACAAGATTTTGATAACGTTTGATGACATTGAACCAATAATAATCCATAGAAAATCTTGTAAGAATCGGTCCCAACTTTTAGGAGGAATTCGAAAACGTTTTTTTTACAAAATTCAAAATGGCGGAAAATCTAAGTAGCTGGAGCTTAATGCTCTCATTTTTAGAGCAGACGGAACCGGACATGTGTGTCGAATTTCAAGTCAATTGGTGATTGATTGTGTGATGGTTGTGGGCTTTTCAAAATAAACATAATTTAGAATAAAACATTCTAGGGGGCGCTATAGAGACATTTATTTCTACCCAAATGCCAGACCCCTAAAATATCTAATTTTTCACCAGTCCTGATACGCATGTCAACTTTGGCAACTTTTCAGATGTGATAAAGCCCCCAAAAAGGCAGTTAGATTTCAGAATAATAATAAACATGCCAATTTCAATAGGGTCCTCTCGAACTGACTTCGTCGGTGCTCGGACCCTAATTAGTTCTATAATTTAGTTAAAAGGCGTGTGTTTACGTTGAGAGAGCCAGCCGGTCTCAAGCAGTTCTAAATTTGTTCGCAGAGTAAGAAAAAAAACTCGGGTAAGAAAATATTGACGAATCAGATTTTTTGCACAAAACTTGTACACACGTACATCCTGTTTGTGAATGATGCCCATCGAGCTGAAAGATGCTCACCAGCAGAGCTGAGTGGAGCTGCAGAGCCGGGAGATCATTTTACTGTGGGCTCGTTTCTCATATTACAGCAGGGCTGCAGACCGGTGGGCATTTTACTGTGTATGTAGATGTCTTTATGACATCTCTTTCTTTTTATCTCTCAAGTTTTAAACCATACATACATACATACATACATACATACATACATACATACATACATATCTGCAGCGTTTAGCAAAAACAGGAAAATAATTAAATAAAAATGCATTTGAAAACATGAGCCCAAACACAGGAAACAACAAATCCTCAAACACACAGAATTGAAAAGGGATGTGGGAAATGAAGAAACTGACTCATGGCAGTCTGCAGCCGGTAAACGTGACTCAGCGCTGACATGGTGAGAAGCTCGTTCAGAGAGAGATACAGTAAGTGTGGTCTCTCTCTCTCTCTCTCCCTCTTTTTCTCTCTCTCTCTCTCTCTCTCTCACACTCACACTCACACTCACACACACACACACACACACACACCATCTGTCACCAGTTACTGCTCCATCTGACCTCCTCTAACTTTTTATGTCGTAAACACTCAAACAGCATGAAAGATACGGGATAGGAAGTTTGGCTGAATCCAACATCCTGTGTTTAGCTTAACTACCTGTTGATGCTGACAAAACTAAACCGTTGCATCTTCAAACTACATAGTATTTATTTTAGAGTCGCTTTCAGCTGTTCCTAAAAACTAATTATTACCATATAGTTCACACATCGCTCCAGCAGAACACAAAGTTTAGGTACGGTAGTGGCCATGTTGGAATTATTACACCCTGTATAGTAAGTTTGTATTATTCAGAAGTGAGCGAGATGTGTTACAACCCAAACTGCTGTCATGCTAGCACATTCACGGACATAGTGGCTCCATTATAGACTGTGTATAAGAAGTTGACGTAGTCATCGTGAGACGTAGTCATTGTGAGACGTAGTCATCGTGACATCGTGAGACGTAGTCATCGTGATGTCACCCGTTGCTTTGTGGACTTATTCCGTGAGTTCCCCGTCGCCATCTTGGATTACGGCCGTCGCCATGTTGTTTTTTTTGGCAACCAATAAACGGAAGATACCATATTTGGAATGCGGAAGAGTGACACCGTATACGTGTCTGGCAGCGACCTGTCAATCACCTTGGAGCCCCGCCCTAAAGCAAACCCTGCTTTATGGTCTGTTTGACTCTAAATGGACCATAATTTACTAAATGAACATCATGCTGTATTGAAGAAGACTTGAAACTAGACATTGAGACATAAACTCATGTTTACAATGTTTACTGAGGGAATAAATCAAGAGAGAAGTAGAGTCATTTTCTATAGACTTCTATACAACCAGAGGAGTCGCCCCCTGGTGGTCAGGAGAGAGAATGTAAGTTTTAAGACACTTCCGCATCAGCTTCACTCGGCAGAATCGGAGGTTGCCATCTGGGCTCCATTTTATTTCCGGAAGAGCACACGCAAAAAACAGCACAAATAGACGACCCAAATACTCCCAGGGACTGTTTTTAATATTAACGTCTAACATCTCGTATCAATAGGCTACTACTGTCATTATATACCTATAAATGTATTTATTTCCACGACTTAAAAAACAGTAATTTCATCACTCAAAACAAGCTTGTTGACTATCTGTTGAAGAATTTGATGTAAAAGTCAAATAACGCAGAGAGTAAAACGTTGGCTTCTGGGCAGCCTCACAAAGCCGCTAATGGTTGGAGACTCAAATCCGGCCAACAAACACAAAATACACGCTGGAACCCCAAAGGGTCCGGCTTGCTCCGGCATGTGGGTGGTGAACGTTTGTATTTCATAGCCGATCAGGACATAAAAATGCGTTTCAGAAGACATTTGAGAGGAATAAGCAATGCAGGGACAGAATATTGATTTATTTTTGATCAGCACTGACAGTTTGACCTGACCTTTGATTATGCAAAATTAGATACGGCGAATGGTCCGTCAACTCGCCACGTCGTATCCATCGTGCAACTCGCGGCCGCCTCTCTCGCTCTACATAGAAAATAAATGGGATCCGTCAACTTTACATACGTCAGTGGATTTGGTGCGTCTCCACCTTTAGGCCCCGATCACACCGACATGCGTCGGTAGACCGGGCGTGTGCTCCTCTTGCGCCGCATTTCCCTAGCGTTTTGTTTAGATGCGCACAAATATCCTCAACTTTTTGTAGTGCCATCTTGCCAATGTCACGCTCGGCCCGGGCAGCCAATCACATCAAGCAAAGAGGCGGGCTTTGCTACTTTACCACTTATTCCTGTTTTGATGCCGGGAGATGTGGTAGGGCTGGCTAGCTAGTCGGCTGTTGTGGCTGTGAGAGCGCTACGGAGTACGTGAGAAGGAAGAGGGCTATTCGTATCTCACGTTGTGATAGTTTCAGGTCCGTTTTCAGGTAATCACATAGGACAGTGATCACATCGGCCCCACTCCTAAAGGCGCATCACACCATTTTGCCTTTACCTGCTTCGCCACGGTGTTTTTTTTTTTTTTTTTTTTTTTAAGCGTTCGCACCTGTAGCGCCGCGTCTCTGTGTGATCAGCCCCTTAGTCGTGCTGAAGTTGGTGTGTAGCTGGGATGACTATAAACTACTGTACTAACTTCAGTAGACATGAACAACATGCAAATTCAATTCAAATGATACTACCTGCTCCCAGGTAAATATCTATTATCTGTGTCTGTGTGTGTGTGTGTGTGTGTGTGTGTGTGTGTGTGTGTGTGTGTGTGTGTGTGTGTGTGTGTGTGTGTGTGTGTGTGGCAGAGCAGACACCCTTTTCTCCAGCAACTTCACTAGTTGATCCAAGGCATGCTGGGATACGCTGTCCGACCCCACGCACTGATTTCCCCCCTGCCTTGACAAACCACACAAAATGTTCGCCGCTTGCCATCATGAGCAGAGGAATGGCCACTCTCATTTCACACAACTTATTCAGAAACACACTTACACACACACTAAACCCAGAGCACACACACACAGGGTTGGTTTGTTTGACTAAAGGCTTGGTTGTGTGACTGTACGTGTGTTTGTTATTAGCAATAGCTGAGTGCAGATGGCCTTGCTTTCAGCTGAATCCACACAGTTACACACACACAGTTACACACACACTCTGCAGACTCTTATCTCTCTTCCCCAGAGAAGCCAACGCTGGCTTCCTGTAATCGCTCCGGACTCCCTCAGCTTACCCACATGCAGGAAGGAAGAGTGTGTGCGCACGTGGAAAAAACAAAACAAAAAAAAACTTCAAAAACAAAAGGATAAGCTGATATGATCAACCTTTACCCCTTTCGTCATGCTGTAAACTTGTTGCACTTTTACACTCTTTGTAGTTGTGTGAAGCTTTCGTGAGGCCGACTCACTTCGGCGGCCCCCCAACAGGCGGCGAGTGGAAACTGCTGCCTCAGAACAAAGCACAGTGTTTGAGCCAGGATAGTCTGGTCAAGTGGGCCCAGTGGTACTTTTCTAGTGGGGTCACTACTGTGAAAAGCGCACACCCAATGACTGCAAGGAAAAAAAATATCAAAATGACGCGAGAATACATTTTTAGACCTATTGTTCTAGACACGTAACTTCAGTTTCTCTTCGGTAAACAAAAGTGAATTTTAGGAAATAAAATCACATGGAGAAAAAAATAAATAAAAACAGGGTGATCAAGTACACACCATTATTCCCTTTTTATATTCAACTTCAAATAACTTCTGAGTTGCGAAAACCAGACCGGTTTTATTGAAGCTCACATTTAGTGAAAATAGCTACTTTACACTGATACTGTACATATAATTACATTTTCATAATTTTATACTTAGTGGTACATAGTTGTGTACATGTGGTCATAATGACAAAAATCTGGTTAGTCATGTCTGACAATCAAAATTGAAGATATCTTATTTGATCCTATTGACAGCTTTTGGTCTCTTCTTTAGCGGCTGAGCTAATGCTAGCTCAATGTTGGCTAACGGTACAAGACACACTGCTGCTTAGCTCTGAACATCCAAAGATCGTCATTTAAAGTGATGAAGATATTGCTGTGATCTTCTTTAATGTATAATTGAGGGACTCCAACTATTGCTAACTATCCAGCCCAGTTTCATGGCAGGTTGTGAACTAGTCAGAAAAGGCAAACTATTGGTTTTGTGTACATGGACAAAAATTGTCTGGGTTTATTTACAAGCCGTACTGATATACAAATACCATATTATATTGATTGATTATATTTTGTATTGTTAATCTAAATATGCAAAGAAACAAGTAACTAATGCTGTCTGATAAAAAAAAAACAAAGTACAATATTTGCCTCTAAGGGAAGTAGAAGTAGAAAGTGTCAATAAATAGAAATATACGAAGTTAGCTAACGCTAGCTAGTTTAGCTAACGTTACTTATCAGGAAAGTGGCTTTAAGAAGGTATTAATGTTGCGTTGTTCTGCACTTTATTTGCTCAGGCTCCAAGTGATCAACCCTGACTCGCGGCAAAATCTTGCACTCCAAGGACAACCATTGCCGTGTACTCGTGTATTAGCCTGAGCAAATACAGCGCCGCACTGAGCAAAGTGTCGCCAAGCATGACAGGTCCAAACGTGACGAGAGTACCAAAGCAGGTCAATCTTCGTCGACTTTATGAAAAAAAAAAAAAAAAAAAACTTTGTGAATGAGCCTGTTCACACAAAAACGTTAATTGTCACCGGACGGTATGCCTTTATCACCGCCACACTGGGAGCGTTGCCACACACCCGTCACAATGCATTGCAACTGGACTGCTTGCAGGATAGGTGCATTGCCCTCAGCAAAATGGAGAGCACAAAAGAAAGATCATCAAGAACACCGGTAAGGCGCTCGATACTCCCTTGTTCTCACTCTGGTCATATGGAAAATGATACGGCCGCATTAAAATCACGCACTGCCCATTCCCAGGACACTTCCTTCCCACTGGAAGTCCGAATGATGGACTGTGCTCATGCGGTGGTTACCACAGTATTTTTGAGATGAACACCCTGGATCACTTTTTAACGCGGCATAGGGTCGAGATGGGAATAAAAAAACATATTTATTTGTTTGGGCAGAATGAATACAACATTTGTGAGCAAAAAGATGGCGCTTATGTGTTGTATTCCTTTGATTAGCACGAGCGGTGCCGCGTGAGTGATCTTATTAACCCTAATGACTGATGTGGGGGTGGGGGGAGGATGCAGGGGTCTTTTAATCAGAGCAGTGTTAAACCTAGACTATGACTACAGGGTTTGGCAGATTAAGCATGGGATTACACCCATCTGCATCGCCACCGTCTAGGAAAAGAAGCCACAGGGGGCTGGGTTGGGAACAAAATATGACAAAGAAACGACTTGGTCAGAGTGACACAAACTGAACAAACACGTTCAAAGTTTTTAGACGAAAGATCTGTACTTCAGGCCTCTGGAAGCCTGAACTGTAGCTAGCTAAAATAGACGGACACACAGATTTGATTTTACTACAGCCTCCGCTAACACACTCAAAGCTGGCGCAACAATAGATTAATAATGGACGCAGTATTGCAAGAGATAATCCCGTCATTCCCACAAAGGACTTCGTTTTTTTCTTGCCAAAACAACTGTTAACCACCAGCCGGCTCCAACAGACGGTGGGAATTTGAAACAGGATCAAAATGTGGGAGAAAACGGGGCAGAAACGAGAAGGGGGAGACAGCCAGAAGAGGGCGGGAAGAATCAAATCCTTACACACACACACACACACACACACCCACCCATACATATATTTACACACACACACACCCACACACACCCACACACACACACACACACACACACACACACACAAACAAATCTGTTCCGCGCCTCCCTTTTACTTTATTGTTATGTTCTACCTCGTTTTTGTCCACTCGCCATCATACAACCACAGTGTGGTGCAGGTGTCTGGCTTACGATCACCAGTGAAATGAACAAAAACTGTGTCAGCCGCTGGTGGCGTGGCACAGCGGTGCCTGTGACATCATCAAGACGAGGTGGGAATGCGTCTCTGTGGTATTCAGGGATGATTTCAGAGTGATGTTTTATGGTGTCGCCACAATATTTCTGCAGTAATGATTCCAACACAACAATAGAAGAAATTATAGTAAAATGATAATATATATATTATTGATTTCTTGTTTGGCTCAAAGCCAATAAATATAAATATATATATATGTGTATATGTGTAATATATATATATATATATATATATATATATATATATATATATATAAATAATTTATAGTATTGATTTCTTTATCTAATATATCTCCTACCAGCACAGCCATATCAAAGCAAATCATTTATTTATATATCTATCTATCTATATAGATAGAGATAGAGATATACATATATAGATATATCTATAGATCTATATGTATATAGATCTATAGATATATCGATATATATATATAGATCTATATGTATATAGATCTATATATATATATATATATATAGATATATATATATATATATATATATATATATATATATATATATATATAGATAGATAGATAGATCTAGATAGATCTATAGATAGATCTATCTATCTATAGATCTATCTATATATAGTCTATCTATCTATAGATAGATCTATATAGATCTATCTATAGATAGATCTATAGATAGATCTATCTATAGATCTATCTATATATAGCTATATCTATCTATAGATCTATATATATATGTATAGATCTATATATATATATATATCTATGTATAGATTCTATATATATATATCTATGTATAGATCTATATGTATGTATATATATATATATATATATATATATATATATATATATATATACAACAAATATATAGATCTATATATAGATATATATATATATATATATATATATATATATATATATATATATATATATAGATCTATATGTGTGTGTGTATATATATATATATATATATATAGAGATACATATATATATAGATCTATATATATAGATACATATATATATATAGATATATACATATATATATATAGATAGATAGATAGATAGATAGATAGATAGATAGATATATATATATATATATATATATAATTTATAGAATTGATTTATTTGATATGGCTGTGCTGGTAGGAGATCAATGTGTGATCCTCCACACACAAACAGGCACACACACGTACACAAACCCTTACTACACCATCTATCTCTTCTTCCCTCACACACACACACACACACACACACACACACACACACACACACACACACACACACACACACACACGAACAGACGCAGACACGTACACGGACACAGAGATGCACAAATACACACGGTAGACACAACAAACCTACCTCGGCCGTTTGTTTCGCCCTCAAATATCACCGGCGATAGGAACGCCGTCAGACCGGCAGATAATGGGTCGGTCACGGCCGGGTTAACAGCAAGCCCTCGGTGTGTCCTCCTCCTCCTCCTCCGTAAAATCCCCGGTAGAAACCAACGGAGTCGTCGTGCGCGAGGCGGATTCCCACTCCCTCCAATCCCCCATTCATTACCGGGTTATCAGGAGCTCCTCAATCAACAGACGGGTGGCGAGGGCGCGACCATTATTCTGCGACCACCGGTGAGCACGAGCCGACGTCCGAGCAGCTCCGGTGGGCACGAGTCTCCTCCGGTCGACGGGAGGTGATGCATTATTCACGAGAGGGGCGTGGCCAATACGCTCAATGTGCTTATGCGCGCGTGTGCGTGCGTGCGCGTGTAGAGTGTGCTACAGACAACAACAGAATGCCCCGGCTACACAGCAGCTGTCATGATGAGGCGGTCACGAGATGCAGGGGGACACCTAGTGGACAGAAGATGACTCGCACCTAGTATTAGTAGAGTACAAGTACTGTGGTACGTAGGCCGGGGCTAAATGAAGTCAGATGGGAATAAGAAATAAATCAATTGAAGATGACACGACTCATGACAGGACTGAGGTGGAAAAAAGGGAGAATGAAATAAAAATATCACGATCAGAGAACGAGTCTGGTGACATTCTGTTTTTCATAGTCAACCACTCGTATTAAAAGACAACTGATCCAACAGGTCTGCAGTCCACATGGCCCTTCACTTAGTCCTCCAGGACTCTGGACTCCTCAGGGACCTGCGCCTTCAGGTGGACCTCAGCTCTGCTTTCGACACCATCATCATCATCTCCGTCCCTGCTGCAGGACGAGCTCCCTCGGCAGCACGCGTCCGACTCCACGAGTGGATCACAGACTTCCTGTCTGACAGGAAGCAACATGTGAAGCCGGGGAAACTCTCGGACCATCAGCAACCTTTTTTTTTTTAACATATTTTATTTTATTGCAGATCTCCATATTTTCTATTTTAAATGATGTATTTTACTATTGCACCGTGTTTATTGTCATACACCAATCACCAAGCCAAATTCCTTGTATGTGTAACTACTGATACGTTTCTGATTCTGATTATTTGGGCATTGCTGCTTGAAAGCTGTCTTTAAAGGCCTCGTGAGTGTAGGATTTGGCGACACCTAGCGTTGAGGTTGCAGAAGAAACGCGTACACATGGCCCAATCGCGAGCCGGCGTTTGGTTTGTCCGTTGTGGGCTACCGTAGAGGAATGGCCAGCCGGCTTCGTGAAGGAGGACCCCCAGCATCGTATGAGCAAACGGCTCATTCTAAGGAAACGTAAAAACACAATTCTTCTTAGTTTACGGTCATTACACACTAAAGAAAACTTATTTACCATAAATGCGAGAGGCCCCCGAACCAACCTATTCCTTCTCAAGTGGCTCGTACGATTGATTCGGGCAATCTCGCCGCATTCACCAATTTCATCGTTATTTGGACGGACTCATATTACAGTGGTGCAAAAGCCACAGATCCCAGATGTATTTATTTACACATTTTATTGACTGCTGTTGGAACATTGTTGTCGTTTTTTTATTGCAAAACTACATTTCCCACCCTGGCTTTCAACGATTAATATCGGAAATAGTTACCGATTAATTTTCTGAAATCCAGACCATCTGCAACAGGCTTCTGGGTGGCTTCAACCAAACAATTAAAGAAAGACTGTCAACGATCATGTATTTTTCTATCCACTGTAATTGTATTCAAATATCATTGTCCATGCTGCGTTTGAATTGCTGCTTAATGTCACGGCCGGCCTGTTGAAGGAAAAGGAGGCAACATGAAACCAGATGTTTATAGAGTCATTTATTCAAGATAAAAAGAGCTCTTCGGTTAAGCATAAGTGAATTAGAGTTAACAAAAGGGGAAACAGGGCTAAAAGAGTACCAAAGATACCAACATAACCAAAAGACACTGAAAAGATGAAAAGTTAGGCCTTTCACATTAAAACAAAAACTCTTCTCTCAATCAGGTCCCTGACTGGAGGAACACCTGGACCAATCAGCACACACGCGTACACACCAGAACGTATAGAGGTAGAAAGACCGTTGCCGCGAGCGCTGACCCCCACATTCCCTGGTGGTCTAGTGGTTAGGATTCGGCGCTCTCACCGCCGCGGCCCGGGTTCGATTCCCGGTCAGGGAACACAATTCTTTGCTCTTTCATTAACAACCTTGAGCAAGACACTTGGCTGTGCTTGCGTTACATTACAATGACAATACCCATTATTAGACTAATCCCGTTATTTGGCAAAGAGGGCCAGACAGCAACATCAAAGAAACCAGTGTATATGCCATGAACTGGCCTTGGAGTACTACCCATCTACCTACATGCAGATCTGTAACCACGAGCAGACTGCTTGGATAAAGGATTACACATTGAGGCTCGAAAACAGCATTAATATTGTCCCCAAGTTTCTCTGCTTTAATTAATCCTATACCTTTTGCCTGTGGCTTGCTCTTGAGGCTTAAGCAGTTAGCGATTAATAGTAATTAATCGTTTGTGTGGGGAGAGGCTGTGGCTGTGATACTTAATAAATAAAAAAAGAATTGTTGGTTGTGTCACATGGTTTTCTTTATCTTTTAAGTTGACTTAAAGTGAGCATTTTTAAGTTTAAAAGACGTTTAAAAAAACGGTTATGCTGAAAAGCTGGTTACGTTGTTTTAAGGGTTTTTCTCCGGCTATTTGAAGACATTGAACGGTCACATTTGGACCACATTTCGCCGGGATTTGCAATACTGGTTTCCAACTTTCAAAAGATTTCGACGCGGTTTCTTAGTAAAGCTCCGAAATGACGACATGTTATTATTAACACAATGTAGAGGATGAAAACCTGAAGTGAAATATGCCCAAATGTGAACGTTCAATCAACATCTTCAAAAAGTTTGATGATAAAGATGGAATAATTAATTTTTTTAAACAGTTAAAAAATATATAGAATTTCAAGCCTCACTCTATAATAATCTATGCCTATGGTATATGTTAAGGCCTGTAGTGAGCCACTGTCGAATAGAAGTGTTCACGGATCATTGGCGGATGTTGTAGATGTCAGAAAGGTTTAAGATGTGCCATGTCTTGGCGGTCACAACAGGGTAAATGTGTGCTCTTTCAAAGCCGTTGAACTCAGTGGACAAACTAACAGAATAAGCACTCATGTTGTCAGCGCTGACGCAGGTTGGACCCCAGAGAACAGACCGATATCTCTGCTCGCTGCTCTCAACAACCTGTGAACAACACAAACATTGAAATATGAAATCCACATCACACTGTTTGTCTTTTACTTTAAATCTCATGTCTGACATCTCGTTTTTCAGTTTTCTCAGGTAAGGTTGGTGAGTGACAGCCTTCAGAATGTTGTTCAACCAAAGACCGTATATAAGAAGTGGACGTAGTCCTCGTGACATCACCCATTGGTTTGTGGAATGCCCTTTTGAAGCCTCAAGTTTGGCGTTTTGGCCGTCATCATTTTGGATTACGTCCGTTGCCATCTTGGCTTTTTTGCAACTAGTGAACGAAAGTGACCATATTTTGACTGCGGGGGTGACGAAGAGAAGCCGTATACTGCTCTGGTAGTGACCTGTCAATCACAAAGTAGCCCTCCATAGAGCATACCCTGCTTTATGGTCTATTTTACATTATATGGTACCATAATTTACTAAATGAACATCATGCTGTATTGAAGAATACTTCAAACTAGAGATTGAGACCATAAACTCATGTTTACAATGTTTACTGAGGGAATAAATCAAGAGAGAAGTAGAGTCATTTTCTCATAGACTTCTATACGATCTGACTTCTTTTGGCAACAAGAGAAGTCGCCCCCTGATGGTCAGTGGAAAGAATGCAAGTTTACGACACCGGATTGGCTTCACTTTTCAGAAGCAGAGGTTGCCGCCTGGGTTCCCACCCCACCTTTTTTTAAACAAACAATTCTTAGTTACTGTGTACGAAGATGATATCAGGTTGGGTCATTAATATAGAGCCTAGTATCCCAAGCAATTATGTTCGTATGGAACAATTCCACACCTCAAGATTCATGTCCAACGCCAATACTCAGTGCTATTGCATGCAATGAAGTAGTGTCCTCTTTTGGTGGACAATAAGCATTTGGAGGTTGCCGTCTGACTGCGTTCTGTCACCGACCTACAATTAACATTTGCCTTTCTATCAACCATAACCACAATCTTTCCTTCGCCATAACAAAGTGTGTTACTTGCCAAACCCAAACCTATCCTTAACCACAGATTATTTATACAACCACAATCTTCAGCTTGTACTCTTCAGTAGTCGCCATGCTCAGATACTGTGGAACGCAAGGATTTTAAATCATTGGCATTGGACATAAAAATGGTCCAATATTGATGTCCTTATGTATTTATGGGGTTGATATTTACCCTGTTAAGGTATGGTTTAATATTGGTGTAGGTAGCATCATTGATAAGGCAACTCAGGGAACCATACACTCTATCATTGAGGTAGTACATCATTATTCTGTCAGGGCTGTTGTTCCCACCATCTGAAAAAAAAACACACGCAAAATAATCAAAGTTATTAAAATGGCAACTATGCAGTATCTTACAAATATGTTGAAAATAATAGGAAAATAATAATAAAATCTTTTGCTTTTTAATCTGTCCCTCCACCACATGCAACCAAGTATCTGTGGGTCTGCACAAAATTAGTATTCATAAACCTGCAAGTAATTTTAATCACTCAGAGGTTTAGCATGTTTCCTGAAGATGCTTCTTTATGTAGTGGTGCATTGCCATTTGGAGCCTTCAGACTCATCTGGTAGCTGTCACCTACACATTATATTTAGTTTTTCAAGATATATTCAAATACAATCACACATTGTATAACTATGTGCTACAGAATACTCAACATTCAAAAGTGATATCTATATATTACCACTATGTTCATCCATATCATCTGCGATTACTCTTTTGGCAATGACGTTTGCTGCAAGTGTGAAGGCTGAATCCACGTAGTAGCGGCCTGGTTCTGCAATGATCTGCACCCCACTGTCAGGCGGGAAGAATTCCTCCAGTGCTCCGTTAATGTCTTCTGAAAACTAGGTAAGAAAATCAGGTTGGGTTAATAGCATATTTCCCAGGTATTACACCTCTTTTAATATTCCAGACATTACGCTGACACTAAAATACAAAGTGACCTACAGTAACCAGTATCACTGGCATTACTGGTAACACAGGTAAGGTTTCAGCATGTGTTTCCATGAAGTACGGGCCATGGAATTGGAGGCAAAACAGACATGTTTTGAGAAACTACTTGACATAATTAACACCTAACACTGAATATTTTCTTTCTTTTACCGCTTCAAAATCGACTTGACAGTCCTCTATCCCAGTGAACCCTCCACCGATATCCAAGAGACGCATCTGGAGGCCCAACAAATTCTAAAAACACATCAGTAACATTGTCTAATAAGGCACCGTTTATAAAGGTTTTATAAGTTAGGAACCACCATCTGGGGGACTGCCCATTGTTTCCGACAGCCCATTATTTTGAAAAACCCAATAGTCCGAAAAATTTTCCATTTGATTCAAAAGCCCATTTGTCCAAAGGCTGTTGTCCCAAAAACAATTGATCAACAATTGCTGACCATTGTTCCTGAGGCCCATTGCAACAAACAGAAGCACATGGCTAATTATTACTCAGAATGACCGTACCCTTTTTTCCTGCCATCGAAGGCATGGTCTGATTACTCGTTTCCTTTGTTGGTTGGGTTAGTTAGGTTTAGGGTTAGACTATCAGGGTAGGCTAACCAGAGGCAGAGTAGTGCGGGTCAGGCCTTTGCTGTCAGTCTACATAATAATTAGCTATGTGCTTCTGTTTGATGGGTGTGTATTTTTGGAGCGATGGTCCTTCAGAAAAATAGTCCTTCGGAATACCAGGCGTTTGGTTTTGGGACAACTTGCTGTCAGACAGTTTAAAGTTCTACCTGAAGAAAATGTTCCAAAACAGAGGACTCTAAAAGACTGTAGTTCATGCTAATGCTAACGCCAACAAGCAGTAAATGTTGATACACGCAAGTAGCATGCCTTACAATGAGATAATGGCCAAGACAGAAAAAAAACTTTTACATTATATCTACATTTACCAATTTAATAGTATTTTGTTAAAAGGTTTAGTTAACTTTGAAATATCTTTGCCAACTTTTGGAAATACAATGCAGACACTCCACACCAATGCACAAACATTTACACAAGTTGTCCAGTACAACAGCTGTTTGATCTAATGGCCATGAGCAGCTCCACTGAAGCAGTGCCATCCCTTGTATTGATAATTAGACTCATACTCAGATTTAGTCCGGCCAACACTGCTTTGTTGAGATGATTTGCATCCCAATTCCAAAGCATCAGAACAAACTTGATCAATGGCACTACCTCTATGTAAATGCTAGTACGCCACCTGAGATGCTTTTCAAATATACTATGCAGACTGGCCACATAGAATGGCTCTTCATTGTCCTGAACGAATAGAGCACAGTTAACATTTTATTTTGACAATGGCACACAAGAAACCTTAACTATCACACGATACATGGACACAATTACACAGAGATTCACAGCGAGGAAAACTTAAGTGACATGATGTCTCTGATACTCACCGCTGAACCAAGCTCTTTCATTTTATTGTCTATGAAGTCTCTGATGGTCCTTCCATCGTCTAAAATGTCAACATCACAGTTCTCAGGGGACAAAACCTGCACAACGGATCCCTTTGTAGTTACTGGTGCTGGGATGACTAGCAGGAAAAGACAAAAGCATAAAATGAATCAACAAATATTGTTAATATGAGGCTGAATCACAATAGAAATCAGCTTTTTCTTTGTTTATAGCTGTTTGTCTACATTATGCCACGCTGACACAGTAGCTAAAAGCCAAAACTGAAGGCACAGAGGCATATTAACATCAAGGATCACATTAAATATCTTACCACGGCCCATATGCGCCTCCATATGTTGCAACTCGGATTGTTCACTCCAAAATCAAAAACACATATTCTTCCTCTTACCTGTTTATCAATGTACATAGTTTTGGTGTGAGTTGCCTATAGTTTTGAAGGTATCGGCCGTAGAGCTATCTGCCTTATCTCAAACACAATGGGACATTGCTGATGATGCTGAAAGCGCCAAACAAATACGTTTCAAGAACTCGAACACAATGTCTCTTTCCGGAAATCCTAACAAGTATTGCGTCCTCTTCACAGAGCGAATTACAGCCATCAAATATTTGTTTTGCATGTTATAGCTTCGGAAGTCAACAAGCACTCCCATTGGCAAACATTTCACAGATAACTGGCTGAGTCCTGTTGGGTTATGCCGTTAGTTTTAGTTGACATAGCTGATAGAGTGTATATATAATAAAAAGTTGATGTTGAGTCAATTGCCCTCGAATCATCTCTTCCTAGGCAAAAGTGGAATTTTAGTTATACTGCTTGTTGATTCAGTAAAAGCGCCTTAATTTCCATTTTGAGTTCATATCACCACATATATATATATATATATATATATATAATGTTATATATATATATGTATATATATATATATATATATATATGTATATATTTGGTTCAAGGTCCTTCCTCATTTCAATCACTTGCAAAATACCAAGTGACTCATCACAATGAGTAATTAACAATTATTATCATTACACACAGAGCAAAGTTTAAAATTGGACTGATTATTTTGCCCCCCCCCCTTCTGTTAATTCCTAAAGTACCTGAAAATTAAGGTTTTCATCAAATAGAAAATACTGAAGTTCATTATCTGTGTGGACAATTTTAAATACTTAACTGCTGTGCAGCTTGATCTACAATAATGTATCATAATTTATCATTTGTCACAGTTTTCACATTGGACCCACGGCTCTGTCTTCTCTTTCCTAGTCAAAGAAACTATATTGTAAGAAAGTTGCCTGATTGTCATGGATTGGCTTGCAGAACATTGTTAACATAAAGTACACTACAGGTGGATGCCGTGGGGCCAGCAGTGGGAGCGCTGAGTTGGTCCCCTCGGGAGTAACAGCAGTGCATTTGTTTTCATGGACGGCTGAATGGTGTGTCACTTAAAATGTTGCTGCCGCTGGATGATATAGAGAACGTGGGCACGGAGCTCCCTGGGCACCAATAGCTGCGGGAGCTCAGTCTCCCGGTGGAGTGCCTGCCACCTTTGGTGAGGTTAACTTACATGGAGGAGTGGATTAAGCAGTGCGCTCCATAAAAAAGAGGTTCCACTATGTTGCCCAGAATATGCAAGCAAGTAGAACACAGCAGAAATAAACTCACTTCCGCAGCAACACGATTGACAAATTATCTGATGGAGAGATAATGGCCATAAGTGTGAAAACAAAAACTTGTTCTTAAAAATAAATTCAGACAAACAGCCAAGCCAGGCAAAACAAACAAAGAACTTACAGTCATCATGAATGTTTGTTGTTCTGGTTCAGCTGTTGAGTTAACTGGTGAAAACATGTTTGTTCATAACTGCCGTTTAGATATGAAAAATATTGACTCATGTCACTATTCTAACTCATTGTACCCTGAAATAACTTTCAAAAGCTCCCAAAAGCACTTACAAATTTGCAACTCAACTGTATACTACTGTATAATGTGTACTCGTCATCTCTGCTGACATCAGAGCCCTTAACATCCTCATCTTCCCTGACCTGAGCGCAGCCTTTGATACGTCATCCCAACATGCTCTCCAGACTTGAATGCCTCTGTATTTAAGGCACTGCACTCTGCCAGCTCCGGTCCGACCTTACCAACACAACCACTCCTCTGTCACATTGACAGTCACACAAGGTGCTCCCCAAGGTTCCCCACTCGGCCCACTCCTCTTCATAATCTCCATCCTCCCTAATCTGATTATCTGCCATTTCAACATGGACGTCCACTGCTATGCTGATGACACCAAGATATACCTCAGCACCAATACCACCCACAACACACCCCTCTCACACATTGACTCCTTCCTGTTGGCAATAAAAGCCTGGATGCAACAACATTTTCTCAAACTCAATAGTGATAAAACTGAACTACTCATAGGCTCCAAGGTGACCCTGATCAAAATCCACAACCAAATACTCACCATTGATGGCACCTCTGTCTTCCCTTCCTCCATGTGACACAACCATGGTGTGACCCTTCACCCAACTCTCCTCCCTTGACCCCCATATCTGCCAAATTGTCATTCTACCTCCTTTGCAATATTGCTAAAATTCATCCCCCTTTCGCACTTCCTGCTGATTGATTCACACCTTCATTTCCTTCTGTCTTGATTATTTCAACTCACTCCTCTACGACATCAGTCATAGCTCCATCAACAAACCCCAACTGGTCCAGAACACATCTGCCAGTTGGTTCACCCACACCAAATAATGGCACCATATCACTCCTGTCCTAATAAAACTGGATTCCTATCCCCAACTGGGTCAACTAAAAAATCCTGGTCTTCACCTGCAAAGCCCCACACCACACCAACTGGCCAATTACCCTACTTCTCACTTAATTTATTACCTCAGTAAACATTGTAAACATGAGTTTATGGTCTCAATCACTAGTTTCAAGTCTTCTTCAATACAGCATGATGATCATTTAGTAAATTATGGTCCCATTCAGAGTAAAATAGACAATAAAGCAGGGTATGCGTTAGGGTGGCCAACCTTATGATTGACAGGTTGCAACCACTAAAAGAGCTATACATGGTGTCTCTACGCCACTCCACCATTGTCCAAATATGGTGACTTCCGTTCACTGGTTGCAAAAAATGAAGATGGCAACGGCCAAAGTCCAGGATGGCGATGGCCAAAATGCCGAACTGGCGCCTTCAAAAATGTAGTCCACAAACCAAAAGGTGAAGTCATGACAACTACATCCACTTCTTATATACAGTCCATGCCTCACCTCCTCCCCATCCCCATCCATCTTGTTATGTCTGAGTGACATCTGTTGTTTGTCTCATCATCGCTCCAGTGCTATATAAATCTCATCGTTGTTATCATATTTATTATAATTATTATTAATACTGTCAAAGCCTTAGTTAAAGTCACAGTCACAGTTAAAAACACAGTGAAACCAGTCAGTCAAGCTTTGATGCCAATGTGTGTTTTTCATGCCTATACAACAGGATGTGCAAGCAGGTGTAACTTTTGAAATATCTCAGTTGTTCTATGTTTGCTGGCACTGTGCAAGGTGGTCATACGCTAAACTCTGTTCTCTACCTTTTGTGAAAACTTAAAATATGGGTAAGTTTGAGCTACTATATTCTCTTTTCTTTCTAGGCTTTATTATTAAAATTGTTGTCTGTGATGTATTCTACATACACAAATAAATAAGTACATTATTGTGTTACAAAATATATATTTTATACTGTATATGTTGACCCTATTTTAACACAGAGATTTGACTGTAGAAATCTCTTTCTAGAAATCGAGTGTGGGTGTTAGATGTAAGAAATAAAGAAAAGACTTTTTAAAAAATAAGTTCCTGTTTGCAATGTAGTGAATTAGTAGTGGATTACTTAAAATCAAAAAAACTAAAAATCCTGATTAGTTGGCAGATTTTTGGACCTTTGTTCACGCTGGACATTATTACACCACATATTTATATAAATTACTCTTCCCAGTTAAGCAGTTTTAAACAGTGAATTGGAATTTTAAGCTGAAATACAAGGACAAATACAGTTTGTTGTCTAACCCTAGACTTACTAACCTGGCTGAGACAGGAGGCCCACCTGAAAAAGATGATCCTGGCTATTGTCTTTCTCGCCTTGTTCCTGGATCATATGCTACTGTCAGTGGTTGGTAGGTTCAGACATACAGCCTGTTGTGCAACACATCTCAACACTTAACCAACCAATAGTGGAATATGGCTAAGACAATAACAAATGTTCTGAATTTTAACCCTTTGCTTTTAGCTTGTTTATATCATTCCACTGTTGTTTCTTTATGAGAAATTTGATTTTATTTCCTGTATACTAAACAACATGATTTTGATGTATTACATTATTTTGTGCTGTGGCAGATTTGTATAGAAAACTCCCACTTGAAACCTTAGAGAACTTAATTTCCCCCTTCCTTAAACTGCTATAAAAATACTATACATATTAGTATTAATTACCACTTCATCACTGAGCTATCATTGTTTTGAATCACTGATCAGATCAGCATAAAACAAAACGTTATAACTTTTAGGGATGCCCTGATCACGTTTTTTTGGCGCCGATACCAATTGTCGATTGTTGATGAGCCATATCGGCCGATACAGATAATTTTTGTTGTTTTGTTTCGTTAATGCGGCTGTTATACAAGGTGTGACTATTTATTTTACACAAAAATAATTTCAACCGCTCTGAAGTCATTGTAAATGGTCTCTTTTTGCTTTGTTATAGTCTTCTATAGTGGTTTTTCATTATTTTAGAAGCTTAAAGTTTAGTTTTGTGAACTCTGTCCAGTTTATAACTTGCCTACAGTTTTTAGTCTCGCTGCTTAAATGTCCCACGATATTTGCTGCAGTGACATTACTGCGTGCGTGACAATGTTTACTATTAGCCTACTGAAAGCAACCTCTCTTATCATTAAAGTAAATTGTTAAAGAAAACACCTATACATCAATAGCCTACAATACATAATTTAAAAAAGTAACATTGCTTATAAAGGGGACCAGTAGAGGGGTAGTAAAATGTCCATGCGGTTGCAATTAGTTTGGGGGTTGGCAGGTGGATGATTTATGTTTACACGAGGTATGTTACAGACTTAGCCATATGCATTAACTCTGCCTAGATTGTTAAAGAATTTAACCATTTAAACATCAAACATGTCCTTAGTGATGCAAAAGGGTTGAGTACACTATCACTTTGAGATATTTTACTCCTCTACATTTATCTGACAGCTGAAGTTACTTTTCCAAATTGATGTGGTACATGCAAAATATGTCATGTATAAACAGTAAAATGTGTCTTACACATTATTGTATCAGTGATGATATTCAGTGATAATAATATAATATATAATGGGATAACATCAACAGGGACCATTTATCTGCATGAATACTATTATTGATACTTTTACATTTAGCTAATAATACAAATATAATACTTTTACTTGAATTAAATATTTTAGTTTGAGCTGATCCCAGTATATTTTGATTCAATATACATATATTTAAATTGTACTACCTTTCATTCAATAAATAGGTAAAGGATATAGTATTTTCCCACTACAATGTCCTATTCCTATTAATTTATAAACGGGTCATGGTCACCTATAAAAAAAACCTACTGAGCAAGAAAGATGTATTCAGTAGAGTGCAGATCTCTGCCAGGTATGTCTGCCACGACTATTGCTGTAATGTGTGATTGAATAAAAACAACCAGTGCTGCATAGCATCTCCAACTGATTGAATTCTAACTCAAAAACAAACGCGGTGTAACGTTATACAAGCAGTGGGCTTGATGTCGTCGTATAATACACTTTATACAATAAACTCACCCACGCCCGCTTAGCAGCAGCTGAGTGGTGGAGAGGTGCAGCTGTGTGTGCATTAGTAGTACCGTTAGCGGTTAGCCAACAGGTAGCGTTAATAAGAGGTCTTTTGAAAAAGTCACCGAAATCATGAAAGGTTCATGAACATGCAGCCATAACGCGGCCCCCAAAATATTATGCAGTTTGCCGCAGTAGAATGTGAGATTAGACGTGGACAGACACGGAGGTGCACAAACGGACAATCAGACTCACATAGTCACACACGCAACCGAACACATAGCCTCACCCAGAGTTTTTGCCTGGCGGAGATAACAACGTTGCATGTCATTTATTGGGAATGCTTCTGAAGGTATCAAATCAGATTTAAAACGTGAGTTGAAAATTTTGTTGTGGATTTATTTGTTGACAGTGCCCATCCTTCCAAGTTACCTGTACAAGATTGGCCAGGCTCCCACCACCACTCCTGGGAACAGCAACGACTTAACAGTGAATCCTCCCATCAACCAGTCACTGAATAATAGCGCAGTGATTTTGAGCTCCACATCCGCACCTCCACACCAGACCCCAGCACTCTCTAGTGATCCCACTGTGGCCCAGAAATTCCCAGAGTCAAACTGCTCTTATGCAGATGCTCATCTGGATGAGGTCAACATCAAAGTAGGACTGATGTTGGCCTCCAAGTCCACCATGCAGCTCATAATTAACCCCTTCATGGGGCCACTTACTGACAGGTGAGTGACTTTGATGTGTGGGAAATAGGCCGACTTTTACCAACCTCAAAAATACATGACTCACTTTGCCCATATTGTACAGGATTGGATATCACATCCCAATGTGTGCTGGTTTCTGCATACATAACACACCCCCACAAATGCAGCAACTTGCATTGTTATTGCAGGGTTTTTTCTCCACACTTAGCATTTTACTTAAGAATCAGTAACGCTAGCTGACATTACTGACAGACTTAAGAACCAATAACACTAGCTAACATTACTCGCACATTTAAGAACCAGTAATGCTAGCTAACATTACTGGCAGACTTAAGAACCAGTAACGCAAGCTAACATTACTGGCAGACTTAAGAACCAGTAACGCTAGCTAACATTACTGGCAGACTTAAGAACCAGTAACGCTAGCTAACATTACTAGCAGACTTAAGAACCAATAATGGAAAAGTAACATTACTGACAGAGACTTATGACAGTAACATTAGCTAACATTGCTGTCATAGAAGTAAAGTATATTAAATACAATGCTGCTTATCAATGCAACAGGTCAAGAAGCTAAATTAACTTCTGAACCAGATATTTTGGGGGGCGCCAAGGGGGTCTTGATGAAAGTGACCCTGAACGTCTTGTATTTAGTTTGAATAGATAGAAACATTTGATTATTTCTACATAGTATACAATGTGACAAAAATGACAGACAGTTATTTCTTTGTGTATTATCAATCTAATCTGTACTTGTTCCTTGGAAGTGTTTGCCTTTTCGTCTAGCTTCATCTTACTGCTGCTGGCCAGATCAGTGCAAGGTGTGGGTGGATCCTGCTTGTCTGTGGCAGGTCAGATATATTTATTTTTGAATATTTTACAACATTGACTTGAATCTACAAAAACAACAGATACATTCGACTAAAAAACAAAAAGGTTTTAATTAGGACTTTAGTGTTCATGTTCAAATAGATTTAAAAATAAATTCAATCATATTAATTATCCAATAATGATATTATTGTTATTAGTAGTAGCATTACTTTGTTTTTCAGGAATGGGAATGCTGGCTGATGGGTACAAAGACAACAAGGAGAGAGGGTGTGCAATGGGAATATCGTTCACTGGATTGGCTTTAGGATTGATTGGTATGTAGAGCATCCGATTTCACACTCAAAAATAAAGAGATTTTGGATAAAAGCATTTTTAATCTGCTTAATTATACATGCACATTTGATATATCCGTAAAAGATGTCACGCACATTAAAAAAAGTTCTTTTTTTTTTTAACTCAACACTTACACTTTCTGTTTTAAAATAGAAGCTCTCTAGATTTGTAAAAGTGAGGCTTTTATTCTGACATATTTAATTATAAACAATAATAGCAATAATTAAACATAGTACCAGCCTTTAATCATAGATTATTATTATTTACAAAAGAGCACATGCTTCTCAACCTTTTTCTGTCTAAAATAAATATAAATGACATTCATAGTGAAATGAAAATTGTGTTATTGATGACCATTATGAAAGGCAAACTCATTCTGTAGAAAGAAAGGGCTTAAGGCTTCAGCGATTTGAAGACAGCTGCTCGCTGTGGTGGAAATCAACCTTTTAATTTCCTTTTCCTTTTCTTTCCCTTACTTGCTTCTGCTTCCTCTCTCCACATACTATATGAACTCCAGTCCACTTTAAACGGTCCTCTTGGACATCATTTCATGTTATCCTGCTTCTCCATTTTCTCTCTGTTCCAAATACGTTTTGAGTTGATCCAATTGTTGTAAGCTAAAACTGCCTTTTCCAGGAAACCCCATTTTTATCCATTCTTCCAATTGTTTGACAGTTTGTCTGTCTTTTTCCCACATACATTGTATTAATAGAGATAAGATTTTGGCATCGGGCTGCTCAGGCTTGGACTTGCTTGGACTTTTACCCATTCTCTCTAGCTAGTTGTCTCACGGTATCTTCAAAACACTTGGTCCAATAAAGACTTGACCGGATACACCAAATCGAATTTAAAAATACTACAAGTTCGCTAGGACACTTCTGTCCGCTACCCTTACGCAACTTGGGTCCGAGAACACCGATTTACCACGGTGCCAACTTCCCTCTAGTTAATTTCCGGACCTTCCAAAATAATCTGTTCCAAATCAAGATTTCAACTTGAAAGGATACACCAAATTATCTTTAAAGACTACAAGTCAACCAGGACACATCTGTCCAGCACCCTAATGTGCGAGATTACAAGTTTTACCCCTTCCAAGTGTCTGTTACATCACAAAATTATTTCTCACCGGGTGGGATTCTTTTACCCAAAATCCAAGATCAGAGCGGCAATCTCGAACCCTGTCTGAGGACAGCCTCTCACCTTCCGGGAGGAATCAACTATTCCTTGCGCTTCTGTCATCTGACGGAGGCTTGATTACTCGTCCGAGCCCATCCTAGTCCCCAATTTGTGGTGGAAATCAACCTTTTTAATTTCCTTTAGAGAAACAAACGTGATGTGAAACACTCTAATGTCTTTAAGCATTTATTGAACAGATACTTAATACTTAATAATTCAATTGAATGGATAGAGATCTTTCACCACAGATGGTTCAGAGGTCTAACCATAAGAAAAGGTTTAACAGAGTCTTTATACACATTAGTTTGCATTCCCCCTCCCCCTTCATCGCAGTCTTCCTCCTCTGCTTTAATTCACCAGGCCAAGATCCTGGCCTTAGTGCATGTCTGGAAGGTGGTTTTGTCTACAAGGCTCTGGGGGAAAGGGTGAGAACTGGAAGACAGTACAGCACATCAAACATAAAACAATAATAAGGTACACCTGTTATTTGGCCCTGTTGATGGCGCCGAGTTGGTGAGGTTAGGATGAGCTGCTATGTTCTGTCCCCACTGGGTGAATTGTGAAAATTGATTTTGCTGTAATTCTTCCTTGCTCCAATTGATTAGGATCATCAGCACATTTTAGTGTTGTCCTGTGAAGGTCAAAGGGGGGCAAATGTAGAAGAAAAAAATGTATCTTTTAATCTAACTGTATTCTTTTTACATTGCCTCTGTTTGTGTATTCCTGCCATTTCTGTGCAACAGTAACCTCTGTGCAACAGAAACTATTTTACATTGATTGACAAACCTGTCAGGTGAAACCTTTTAGTGTATAACTGAGCTCCGGGACTCCCTATAAGCGGTCACACCTTAATGTATTGAATCAATGTTTGCTCTGTAGAACACGGCCCATACAAATCCACGACTACAGACTTGAGAGTTGGTTTCCCAAAATAGTGAATAAAACTCATCTGAATCACAGAATTGGACCTCTAAGAACTTTTTCTTCAACAGAGCCCAGTAAGCAGTATCTAATCTTTTCTCAATATTTAGGCTAATTTAGACTCATTATTACAAGTTTCATTGTACTTGATAAGTTACCGTTGATTTTGTCTTTTATCGAGTAAAGAGTCATTTGGAATCTGACATGATCCTATTTCTCATTCTTTAATACCATTATCACTGAGCATTCATGATGATAACCTTTACGTGATTTTCCTTCATTTAACAATATGTAATGCTAGGTGTTTCCCAGGTTGTAGGTGTAGATACTGCAACAATTGTCACTGTTAAAGAGACATCCTGAGTGTTTGTCAACCAACTGAAGCCTACAAATAAGTTTCAACTTTTTAAGACAATGTAAACAGGAATATCCTGAGAATGTAGTTTGTTTTAGAGACGTGGCTCTGGAAGTGAGGTGTGGTCCAAGTGAAAATGTATAAATAGCGGTAGCTTTTTAGGTTTTCTTTCTTGACTTTTTGTCTTTTGGTGGCTTCAGCTTTTGTGGACTTTTGCTAAGACTTGCTTATTTTTCATTTTTGGAACCTTTAATCTTCATTTTATTGTAAAAACTAACTGAAAACAGTTTTTGTACATTCCAGTCAAAGTCCAGTCTTGCTCAACTCTGAGGGTTCCAGCTGTAGTCTCCTTAAGTTAAGAGTATTCTCCCCCTTGAGATAGGATAGGCTGACGCTATTAATTTGATATAAATTTGAATAACAAACCTGCTACTTGAAGTGGTAAGGACCGGAGATTGCAGAAATTGCATGTGACAGCCCTGTTGGCCATATGGCACCTTGCTCGGAGGACTAGAAATGCGCTATACAAATACAAGTCCTTTTACCATTTACCACCTTAGTTTAATGAGTTGGCATGCTCATTAATTGTATGACGCCATTTATCGTGCAACCACCATCTGCCTTTCAAAGACGGACAGTTGTTACTCAACATGAGCTCAACTTTCCACTTAAATGTGAGGAATGAACAAATACGAGTCAGTTGGATGTGAAATGTTTGCCAGTGAGAGTGGCAGTTATCTTCAGAAGCTATTGCGTGCCAGACAAATATTTGATTTGATTTCTGTGAGAAGTTGACGCAATGCTTGATTGTTTACTTTTGGGGCATATCAAAGGCACTATTTAATCAGATAAATTAATTCAAACAATCATGAGAAACATGTACATGAAAATGCTAACTCCTCACAATAAGGTCCGTGGATTATCTTAACTATCACTAGTCCATGTCAACCTGTCCTTGGGCAAGACACTTAACCCGAATCGCTCCTCAGGGCTGTGCTCATTCATACATCATAGAATGAATGGGTATGAATGTCCTGATGGGCTGGTTGCACCTTACATGGTAGCCCCTGCCATCAGTATATGAATGGGTGTGTCTCATAGAATTTGCTGTGATAACACTAACTCTAATTTGATGTATTCAGGGTTGCAACATATGGAGGCGCATATGGGCTATGGTAAGATATTTAATGTGATCCTTGATGTTAATATGCCTCTGTGCCTACAGTTTTGGCTTTTAGCTACTGTGTCAGCGTGGCATAATGTAGATAAACAGCTACAAACAAAGAAAAAGCTGATTTCTATTGTGATTCAGCCTCATATTAACAATATTTGTTGATTCATTTTATGCTTTTGTCTTTTCCTGCTAGTCATCCCAGCACCAGTAACTACAAAGGGATCCGTTGTGCAGGTTTTGTCCCCTGAGAACTGTGACGTTGACATTTTAGACGATGGAAGGACCATCAGAGACTTCATAGACAATAAAATGAAAGAGCTTGGTTCAGCGGTGAGTATCAGAGACATTATGTCACTTAAGTTTTCCTCGCTGTGAATCTCTGTGTAATTGTGTCCATGTATCGTGTGATAGTTGAGGTTTCTTGTGTGGCATTGTCGAAATAAAATGTTAACTGTGCTCTATTCGTTCAGGACAATGAAGAGCCATTCTATGTGGCCAGTCTGGATAGTATATTTGAAAAGCATCTCAGGTGGCGTACTAACTTACCCCGAGTCAAGCCTTTCTATGCAGTGAAGTGCAACAACAATGCAGCAGTTTTGAAGATGACGAGTGCTCTGGACACAGGTTTCGACTGTGCCAGCAAGGTACCGATGAAGCATTTCAAAGAGAATCCAGCTCTGAGTTTTCTTTGTTGTGGAGAAGCAGTTTCCTCATTTGAAACACGCTTTGGTCGAACACAGGTCGAGATCCAGCTGGTGCTGTCCCTCGGAGTGACACCTGACAAAATCATTTACGCACACACAACCAAACCACTGTCACACATCAAATATGCCTGTACTCATGGAGTCGATACGATGACTTTTGATAGCGAGGATGAACTCCTAAAAATATCTCTTGGTCACGCCAAAGCCAAGTGAGTCAACAACTACTGATATTATTTGCTTCTATGTTTAGTGTAGATTATTGGTAGTTTACTGATTAATACTTTTGAATCACTTTTTCCAGATTGGTACTCCGCATTGCAGTGGATGACTCTGCATCCAAGATAAGACTGAATTTTAAGTTCGGCGCCCGACCGGAGTCAGTTGGTAAGCTGCTGAGACGTGCTGGAGAGCTGGGCTTGGAGGTCATTGGGGTCAGCTTTCATGTAGGCAGCGGGTGCACTAGAAGTTTGGCGTTCAAGCAGGCCATCGCCGACGCCCGACGTGTCTTTGACATGGGGGTAAGTCATCGTCATAGCAATAGAACATTATAAAACTACAGTAGCATTTACATAGAGGTAGAGCCATTGATCAAGTTTGTTCTGATGCTTTGGAATTGGGATGCAAATCATCTCAACAAAGCAGTGTTGGCCGGACTAAATCTGAGTATGAGTCTAATTATCAATACAAGGGATGGCACTGCTTCAGTGGAGCTGCTCATGGCCATTAGATCAAACAGCTGTTGTACTGGACAACTTGTGTAAATGTTTGTGCATTGGTGTGGAGTGTCTGCATTGAATTTCCAAAAGTTGGCAAAGATATTTCAAAGTTAACTAAACCTTTTAACAAAATACTATTAAATTGGTAAATGTAGATATAATGTAAAAGTTTTTTTTCTGTCCTGGCCATTATCTCATTATAAGGCATGCTACTTGCTTGTATCAACATTTACTGCTTGTTAGCGTTAGCATTAGCATGAACTACAGTCTTTTAGAGTCCTCTGTTTTGGAACATTTTCTTCAGGTAGAACTTTAAACTGTCTGACAGCAAGTTGTCCCAAAACCAAACGCCTGGTATTCCAAAGGACTATTTTTCTGAAGGACCATCGCTCCAAAAATACACACCCATCGAACAGAAGCACATAGCTAATTATTATGTAGACTGACAGCAAAGGCCTGACCCGCACTACTCTGCCTCTGGTTAGCCTACCCTGATAGTCTAACCCAGACGTGTCAAACTCATTTTCACCGTGGGCCACATCAGCATTATGGTTGCCCTCAAAGGGCCGGTTGTAACTGTAAGAAATTTATAAATGTAACTACTCCCTAACATATTGTTAAATGACTGTCTCTGCATTTGATTATTGTTTATTCAAGTGTAAAAATATAGTACATGCATCTATATAAATGTAAAAATGTATGTAAGCTAATTTCTCTGTTATTATAACATAAATCATTTTGATTTAGGTTTAAGAAACCCACATTACTCTATCAAAGATCAAACTTTTTAAAGAAAGACAAATATCATCAAACACACGTTATTACATTAACTTTGTTCAAAGCTTTTTTGTCACAGTTGAGAGGGACATAACTCTTGTACAACACATAATTGTGAGCTGCTAAAAACATGTGTGACAGATGTGGTCTGGGGCTCACCTGCTCACACACACCTTTACATGGCTCACCTGCTCACACACACCTTTACATGGCTCACCTGCTCACACACACGTTTACATGGCTCACCTGCTCACACACACCTTTACATGGCTCACCTGCTCACACACAGCTTTCCATGGCTCACCTGCTCACACACACCTTTACATGGCTCACCTGCTCACACACTATGCTGCGTTCACAACAAACGTGTTGCGAATGTTTCGCGTCAATGCACAGACGCGAATGGTTGTGAATAATGTGAAATTCCGCCGGGCGGCGAGAATGACGCGACGCGAAAAATTTGTGAAGTTGATAGTCTGGAAGCGGCTTCATCCCGAACCTGGTGAAGCTGTGAGCGGCGACGGATGATGTTATGAACCCAGACACGAGGGCGTCTGATGTTCCCACGTTTGTGGGACTTCCATGACATGTACAAAGCAGAACTAGTGGTTATTTATTCTATGGTGGATGGCAGAAATTAACTATTTCCACAGAGATAAGCCACGCCCCCTCTCCGGCGAGTGAAGCGAGCCCCGCGGGCCTTGAGTTTGACACCCGTGGTCTAACCCTAAACCTAACTAACCCAACCAACAAAGGAAACGAGTAATCAGACCATGCCTTCGATGGCAGGAAAAAAGGGTACGGTCATTCTGAGTAATAATTAGCCATATACTTCTGTTTGTTGCAATGGGCCTCAGGAACAACGGTCAACAATTGTTGACCGATCGTTTTTGGGACAACAGCCTTCGGACAAATGGGCTTTCCAACCAAATGGAAAAATGTTTGGACTATTGGGTTTTTCAAAATAATGGGCTGGCAGAACAATGGGCAGTCCCCCAGATGGTGGTTCCCAACTTATAAAACCTTTATAAACGGTGCCTTATTAGACAATGTTACTGATGTGTTTTCAGAATTTGTTGGGCCTCCAGATGCGTCTCTTGGATATCGGTGGAGGGTTCACTGGGATAGAGGACTGTCAAGTCGATTTTGAAGAGGTAAAAGAAAGAAAATATTCAGTGTTAGGTGTTAATTATGTCAAGTAGTTTCTCAAAACGTTTCTGTTTTGTCTCCAATTCCATGGCCCGTACTTCATGGAAACACATGCTGAAACCTTACCTGTGTTACCTGTAATGCCAGTGATACTGGTTACTGTAGGTCACTTTGTATTTTAGTGTCAGCGTAATGTCTGGAATATTAAAAGAGGTGTAATACCTGGGAAATATGCTATTAACCCAACCTGATTTTCTTACCTAGTTTTCAGAAGTCATTAACGGAGCACTGGAGGAATTCTTCCCGCCTGACAGTGGGGTGCAGATCATTGCAGAACCAGGCCGCTACTACGTGGATTCAGCCTTCACACTTGCAGCAAACGTCATTGCCAAAAGAGTAATCGCAGATGATATGGATGAACATAGTGGTAATATATAGATATCACTTTTGAATGTTGAGTATTCTGTAACACATAGTTATACAATGTGTGATTGTATTTGAATATATCTTGAAAAACTAAATATAATGTGTAGCTACCAGATGAGTCTGAAGGCTCCAAATGGCAATGCACCACTACATAAAGAAGCATCTTCAGGAAACATGCTAAACCTCTGAGTGATTAAAATTACTTGCAGGTTTATGAATACTAATTTTGTGCAGACCCACAGATACTTGGTTGCATGTGGTGGAGGGACAGATTAAAAAGCAAAAGATTTTATTATTATTTTCAACATATTTGTAAAATACTGCATAGTTGCCATTTTAATAACTTTGATTATTTTGCGTGTGTTTTTTTTTCAGATGGTGGGGACAACAGCCCTGACAGAATAATGATGTACTACCTCAATGATGGAGTGTATGGTTCCCTGAGTTGCCTTATCAATGATGCTACCTACACCAGTATTAAACCATACCTTACCAGGGTAAATATCAACCCCATAAATACATAAGGACATCAATATTGGACGATTTTTATGTCCAATGCCAATGATTTAAAATCCTTGCGTTCCACAGTATCTGAGCATACGTAATAAATATGACGTAATAAATATGACGTAATAAATATGACGTAATAAAATATGACGTAATTCAAATGATACGACCGACATAAAAGCAAATATGAAGTACAGAAAAAATACAACTCACCATTACGCCGAATTATTGCCACATATTATGCAGAGTGGGCGCGTGAGAATCACTTGTAGCGATGAACCCGTATTTTAAGGAGGACTCCTGATATTGTCTTTTAAATGCAGCTTTCTTTTTCTTGGAAGTTGTAGGCTCTTCTTCTTCTTCTTCTGTCTCCTCATTGGTTCTTTTCCCCTTTCCATAGAAGCTCTCCAAAGACCTTTGTTTTTACTCACTTTTACTCGCTTGTGGGTTTAATTTTTGGGGTAACGTATCACGTGACCGAGACGAGCGACTCGATATTGTATCAAGACGCTCAGATGCACAGCCGGATTTATCCGGTATTTTTTTTAAATAAAACTTCTTTCAGACCGTGATGATAAATACAATATTTTTTTCATTCATTCTTTCTGTGTGGCCCGGTACCAAGGGACCCACGGACCAGTACCGGTCCGCGGCCCGGTGGTTGGGGACCACTGGTATAAATAGTCTGTGGTTAAGGATAGGTTTGGGTTTGGGTTTGGCAAGTAACACACTTTGTTATGGCGAAGGAAAGATCGTGGTTATGGTTGATAGAAAGGCAAATGTTAATTGTAGGTTGGTGACAGAACGCAGTCAGACGGCAACCTCCAAATGCTTATTGTCCACCAAAAGAGGACACTACTTCATTGTATGCAATAGCACTGAGTACTGGCGTTGGACATAAATCTTGAGGTGTGGAATTGTTCCATACGAACATAATTGCTTGGGATACTAGGCTCTATATTAATGACCCAACCTGATATCATCTTTGTACACAGTAACTAAGAATTGTTTGTTTAAAAAAAGGTGGGGTGGGAACCCAGGCGGCAACCTCTGCTTCTGAAAAGTGAAGCCAATCCGGTGTCGTAAACTTGCATTCTTTCCACTGACCATCAGGGGGCGACTTCTCTTGTTGCCAAAAGAAGTCAGATCGTATAGAAGTCTATGAGAAAATGACTCTACTTCTCTCTTGATTTATTCCCTCAGTAAACATTGTAAACATGAGTTTATGGTCTCAATCTCTAGTTTGAAGTATTCTTCAATACAGCATGATGTTCATTTAGTAAATTATGGTACCATATAATGTAAAATAGACCATAAAGCAGGGTATGCTCTATGGAGGGCTACTTTGTGATTGACAGGTCACTACCAGAGCAGTATACGGCTTCTCTTCGTCACCCCCGCAGTCAAAATATGGTCACTTTCGTTCACTAGTTGCAAAAAAAACAAGATGGACGTAATCCAAAATGGTGACGGCCAAAATGCCAAACTTGAGGCTTCAAAAGGGCATTCCACAAACCAATGGGTGATGTCACGAGGACTACGTCCACTTCTTATATACGGTCTTTGGTTGAACAACATTCTGAAGGCTGTTTCACCAACCTTACCTGAGAAAACTGAAAAACGAGATGTCAGACATGAGATTTAAAGTAAAAGACAAACAGTGTGATGTGGATTTCATATTTCAATGTTTGTGTTGTTCACAGGTTGTTGAGAGCAGCGAGCAGAGATATCGGTCTGTTCTCTGGGGTCCAACCTGCGACAGCACTGACAAAGTAACCGACAGCTGCTGGATCCCTGAGTTGGATGTGGGGGACTGGCTTCTCATCGACAACATGGGTGCTTATTCTGTTAGTTTGTCCACTGACTTCAACGGCTTTGAAAGAGCACACATTTACCCTGTTGTGACCGCCAAGACATGGCACATCTTAAACCTTTCTGACATCTACAACATCCGCCAATGATCCGTGAACACTTCTATTCGACAGTGGCTCACTACGGGCATGAAGCAATAACTATGAAGGCCCTATTGGAGAAATACACCTCAGCACCTGTGACGGTGGATTTGTAGTTGTAGAGAATAGTCACACATGTGTATCAGTAAATGTCACAAACTTGTCAATTTTTATTTTCTCTCCCACAAACACAACACAACAATTACACCTTTTTCAAATTCTTCATTGCAGGTGCACAAATCCCATTCCACTAATCACAAATTAAGAATATGGTGACCAAAACACATTCACACACCTGTGTCAATAATTTTGTCATGGACAAAATTTGCCTTTACTGCAAATCAGTATGTGAATTTGTCCATTGAGAGTTGCACACCTGTAAATCTTTTCCTCCCAAACACATCCCAAACAAACGCAAGTCAATAACTACTCAGTGTCCCGCAGGTCGGCGGCTTGTACTATCTTACATACTGGATCTTTACAAGATTATTGAAGTGTAGGTATTCATCATTTATGTTGTCTGTGCTGTAGGCTACTAGAGGTTTAGTTGTATTAAGTAAGAAGTAATGCTAAGCTATGCAACGTAAGTAAGCGTTTACCTAATTAACGTTAGCAAACTTAGCTAACGTTTGCTAGCTTTACTTCAGACTTGTTAGCTCAACCATACTGTGTGCGTGTGCGTGCATACGTTAATGGACACACATGCTAACAGAAGCATGTGCCTGACCGTACCGTCCCAACTTAAATAAATTCAACATTTTGCAGTTCATGGTCGTAAAGGTCAACAGTGAGTGAGCAGGATCTTGTAATTTTTGCAGACCCAGTGTCATGTTCAAGCATGAGATAACAATTTCTTAATTTGATTAGTTTTGTTGTGCAGTGTTGAAATTCAAGAGTACTTTTACACGTGTTCGTGCCCTTTTGTTTTCTTTCTAAACTGTAAAAAAGTTGCTTTAGAATTCTACTTATCAGCTACACAATTTAGGTCTTCCAGTTGAGTCAAAAGCACAAAGGAAAAAAAGTCAACTCTTGCAACATCTCTGAATAGCCACGCACTTTAATTTTCCCTGTACAGAATCAACACTCGAGTGGAGTTACTGTTTCATTTGTCATCTCATGGGCACCTATGCTACCAAACACACCCTTTTTTTCACATTTTTATGAACACTTTTAATTATGACTTGAGGTTCAAAAATGGGGATGAAGTATATGGTAAATGTTACACACTGATTTCTCAAATATTTCGTTTTTATTTGTCTTACACTGTATGAAAGGTAAAAAATAATAAATGAGAATACAAATAAACCGCAAGTGTTTTTCATGTTTATTGCTCCCACTGTTTAAGATTAAGACTGAAAGCAAAACAAAGCTGCATCTGGTTGAATGTCAGCTAGCACTGAAATAAACAATACATAGAATGGAACTTTGTAACTGCTGCTCAAAGTGTATTGTAAATTAATTATTGTAGATTTTCCTTTTTGCTTTGTAGAGTTTATTTTCAGTAATACTGATATCTTGTTCCTGTGTGCGTTGGTACACATCAGTGAGCAGAAAGTTGCAAAAGTGGCGGCAGCAGCGGCTTTCATTGACAATTATCAATTGTCAGTTTGGTGAGCTCATTTGGCCGGCATGGTAAATCTTCTCATCGTGGTAATCTAGGTGATGCAGAAAAAGTTTGTAATTATTGTCACAAACAGGGACACTGGAAAGTAGATTGTCATTGGTTGAAATTTCGGCCTAAAAATGCTCCTTCTGGTAGCCATGTAAAAGGGGTTTGGTTTAGCTGCAATCGTTCCCTAAAGTCATCACTCCTAACGGTTTTACAATGACTTGCATGTAAAAGACACTGGTCCTGTCCTTTTGGATCCTTTCCTGCCATTTATCCATTAACGTGTTGTGTCCATGGTAGGAAGTGGGGTGAAGGTGCCGTTGACAATTTTGAGGTAACATATCTCTTTCATTCTGGCTGGAGTCCTGCCCTTAGCCAGGAAGTATGAAACAGGAACCTTTGTCCCTGTTTATGGAATGGATTTAAATGTTCTGTTGATTCCATTGCAAAAAGTGATTGCCGATCCAGAGTAACAATTTGGCACATGTTTGGGCAGTTGTACCCTCCGCCTGTGGGCTCATCTGTGTCGCTGGTGAGATCGGAACCACAGGAAAATGTACGTGATTCACTGCGCAGTAATGTGTGTAATGACAATTTCTAAATCCATGTCTCCGTCAAATAAGGAAACAGTCAGTGTTAAAGTAACTTATAATGAGTCTGGGTACTCCGGTGTGATGTAAACGTTGACCGGATTTGAAGACATTTCTTTTGGCCTTGTATTAAGAAAGTTGTCTGTTTTTATTAAAACATGCCATATATGCCAGCATGATGGACAAAGCTAACCAGACAATAAAATATGTGCCTCTGTGAACTGATGTTTGCACACACCGTAAGAGGTTCCTTAACTGCAATGGCTGGTAACTGGAAAGAATATGAAATTTGCTGAAAATATTTATTGAGTACGGTAACAGGTTTTGACAACTGGCTTTACACAACTGGAGAACTGGCTCTGGAGAATCTGGCAACATCTCATTGTTTTGTAACAAATGATGAAAGTCTGTGGACAGAAATGTTTCCTCTAAATATCTCTGAATGCAGGTAACTGCAGGGCTGATGGGGAAGGTGGCAACAGTTGTGTAGGTGGGTTGGGTAGCCGGGTGATTGCTATGTGTTAAATGACTGAACAAGTGTGAATTTATTGTATCGATATTTATATGGGTGACAGTGGCTTAGTGGTGAGCAGGGTCGTCCTTCAATCAGAGGATCGGCGGGTCGATCCCCGGCTCCACTAGCCCATGTCGATGTGTCCTTGGGCAAGACACTTAACCCCAAATTGCTCCCGTAGCTGTGCCTATGGTGTGTGAATGGTAGCTACTCCTGATGGGCAGGTGGCACCTTAGCCCCTCCCATCAGGGTGTGAATGATGTCATGTAGTGTTAAAGCGCTTTGAGTGGTCGGAAGACTAGAGATTCATTTATATGCGTTTGTCGCTAAAGTAAAAAATAAATAAAAATGTATTTATGAATCTGTCAGTTAGAAGAGAGAAGTCAAGGAGGGATCCTTCAATGGGTGACTTTCAAGGATGCTACGTCATCGAGGATGTTTCAAATTCTACCGAGAACCGAGTCCTTCATTCAGAGGATTTTCAAGGATACATGTGTGCGTCCTACGTGGCCCTCAAACACCCACAGTCCGACGGGCACGATGCATTTCCTTTCACCCGAGTCGGCAACAGGGGAGATATGATTATACATCTTCAGTTATTTCACCTCAGCAGTCCTCCAAAATCTGTCCCTGAACAAATTTGACGTTTGAAATTGCCAATCCAGTTGCTGAATTTTCCGACTTTTGTGTGCAGCGACATTCAGCTCATTCAGCGAGCTATTAACAGCAATGAGGACGTCAATGGCAGAGAGAGAGAGAGAGAGACAATGGGAAAGAGCCATCATATTATTGCACATCCAACTCTGTGAATAAAGGCTTTATTTCGACCAAACCAGAGTTGGTGATTGTTGGAACAGTGGTAAAAGCTGACCGAGATGAATGGTTTTATTTATTTTATGAAAAGAAGTGTGTTTTACATCCGGAGATGTAAAATTGCTGTTTTTCAATTGAGTTTGGTGGCTTTGGAGAGAGCAAATATAATAATTGTATGTTTAGTACTTTTCAAAATAAAAATAAATAAATCCCTGTTGATTTTTTAATCTGTGTACATTGTTTTGAGAAATGCGAAATCAATATTGTACCAAAATATTCTAAATTACGTAGCCTGGAAGTGGCCATGGAGAGACAAAATATGTATATTGAAGCCACAATTTACCAATTCGTTACTTTCAATTTCATGACGTTCCCGCTCTGATGGTTCCAGTTCTCTTCAACTGGTCATAGCGTCGGAGGCGGAGCACCGTTCAGCCCTATGAACGTGGCGCATGAAGCAAAACAAGGATGACTTCTGAATATAAGATTCAGACAAAATCGCCCGGATCTTCCGGCGAACATCCGCATTGAGTTTCCTTTAGCCCCGCTTTAGTTTCTAAAACCTGGCAATCTTTTAACAACCCTGAATGTTTTTTTTAAAAACACTTGCTGTTCTGAAGGCCTTTCCAGAATCCTCATATTTTAAACAAGTTGAAACTGTATTTCCTATGCAGGTAGCTGGAAATTATATACTGTTTATCCCTGCTCATTTTGTAAAACTAAATCAAATATTGTTATCCATAACAATATTTGATTTTTAGTCAAAATACAAATTTGGCTTAAAACAACTAAGAAATCTAAACAAAACCCAACAAACACGTAACAAAACCACTTTTATGAGGTTTAGTAAAAACTAACGAACCTACGTTACGTTATTAAGATACAGATGTGAACAACAATAAGTGAATGTTGACTTACGGTTTTACACGCGACACAAACAGTGGTCTCCTGGGTGAAAGTCCTGTTTGTTTGACCCAACCAAGACCCCAACCGTTTAGATTTCAGATAACGTTAGCTACTAGCTGGTGAACATAGTTCAGTATTTAGAAGTTAAAGAGTCCGATATTCCCCCAAGGAGAGCGATTAGACGTATAATCATTAGTTTAGATTAGATTAGCCAGGAAAACAGCCTCAAGTGAAAACAGGAAAATGTTTGCAAACCGTATCCAGAGGATAGCTCATTCCTGCTGCCACCTTGTGGCCAACAAAAGAATAATAGTCTGGTTTAAATTTATAAATCCATTCGACTAAAAAAATAAATCTTAAACAGTTTGTTTCAGGGCATTTTGACTTGATAATGGGAGTATAAAAAAATAAATAAAAAATCACATCGTATTTCACAGTGAACAGTTTTTCCTATCTTCGGGACAGAAGAAGAAAACCCACTTTATTGAACTCCCTGTGTTCTTTATACTTTCCAATGAGTTTTACTGCACCGTACATCAAAGAGGACAACACTGAAAATTGAGATTTGTACCCGACAAGAGTGGTGGAGTGATGGATGCTGTGGTGAGACAATGGCACTGTGCGAACAGACTGGTGTGGACCACAAAAACAAACTAAACACAGCGTGTACGCGTTGATCGTCATGGCGGACGGTGAGATCCCCACACGCCCTGAGGTCAACGGTCGCCCTGAAGTCAACGGTCGCCCTGCAGCGGCTCGTTCCTTCACCGATGGGGAAACGCTCGCGACGGCCGTCTCCCGGCATCGCAGGTCGCCCGCCAACGGGCAGACGTTGCATAACTTTAAAATCAAAATGCCTAATGTGTCACAGTGAGGTCACTTGAGTTGCTGAAGATGCATCTGAAGACGACCTGAACAGCCGCTGACGCAGAGTGACGCATTCGCCTCGAGCTGTAGAAAGACTTTGATTACTGTCGATATTTCTGATTCAGTGGAGGAAAGTTACGTCATTATTCCCTGATGTGTCTGTGAGGAGGAAAGCAGAGGTTTGGTTGTGGGGGGGTGAAGAAATACAGTATATACACATGTACATTTAGGAAAATAACTTCTTGTATAGGTCCGCCTCCCTCCGATAATTTCTTTCAGTCTTCTTTCTTTTTTATATACAATATATATAACACAGTGATTCTGCAAACTATACATGACTTTTCATGAGGGAGGAAATGTGAGATCAGTCCGTCCACAGTGTCTCTGCAGTCCTTGGTTTAGGTTCACACGGTCGGCGTGTGATGAACCTTTTAGTCTCTTTCCTGCATTTAACGTATAAAAGCATGGTGTCTGAAAACAAATGCGGCCCCTCAGCAGAGCTTTCATCGACCTCACGCCACGGAGATGCTGAGTCTCCCTCCCGGCCCGCGTTCAGGTGAGTGTGGAGCTTCAGGTGGAGGGGGAGGGGGAAGAGGGGGAGCGGGGCGCAGGGCTCCGGCGCGGGGAGGAAACCGACTCGGGCGACGGACTTGGATGACGGCTTCCGAGCTCCGTTTCGTCCTCTTCTCTGCCTCCGCCGCAACCTTTCCCTCCTCCTCCTCCCTTCCCTCCCCCGGCCCCGTCCAGTCCCTCAGAGTTCTCCAGCATTTCCTGGATGAGAGGAGGCATGGAGCCCGGTATTTCCATCTTCAGCGTGATCACTCGCTCCGCTCCTGTGGGAGAAGAAGTTCAGGATGAGAGATCAAGGCGTGGTGTGGGGAACCCGCTCTGTGATGTCATACGGAAAGCTACGCCTCGGGTTTTATGCGTTTTCCTACAAAAGTCTTTTCAAAATAAACTTCTGTCTTCACAGGAAACGCAGTAAGGTTTAGGCAACAAAAGTACTTAGTTAAGTTTAGGCAGGAAACCTACTGAGCTAAGTTTAGAAAAAGAACGTGACATATTTAGTTTGCTTTAGGCAACAAAACTACTGAGTTAAGTTTTAAAGGTTAAAATAACTACAGTACGCAAGTTACGTGACAAATAAATCAACGTGGATTTCTTGTTTCACACATTAGGCAGCGGACTGTCTGACCATGTTGCCCACGCCTGAGCTCTGCTCAAGTAAATGATGTCTGTGTCTGTGTGTGTGCGTGTGTGTGTGTGTTTGTGTGTGTGTGTGTGTGTGTGTGTCTCACCCTTCACACTGATGCTCCTGAGGTCAGTAATCTTCATCAGTATCTTGGGGAACATGCAGGGTTTCTCGGGCCTCCTCCTCCTCACGTAGATCTGTGCACACACACACCAAGACGTGGAGGACGTGATTGTTTATATGTATGAGTATGAATAAATATATGCACTTGGTAAAGCAGCTATATTATCAGACCATTCCCTCTGTAATGTCTAGAACGTTACGTTCTGTAACTATCACGCGTGTAACTAATGATAATAAGTACGTTTTCAAACCTTCAAGGCTTCAAGCATCGGCTCCTGAAGAACATCCACCTTATCCGACTCCTCCAGATCCTGACGGTCTGCGCACACACACACACACACACACACACACACACACACACACACACACACACACACACACACACTATATCAGTAGGAGGACAGAACATGAATGTGCACAGCACTACAACACATATCCTCTCTATGAGACAATCTCTCCTTACACGTTTATTTTCCCACCTCAGCACTAAACACCGAAGCAACTCTGCCTTACATCACAATTTTCTATCGTTCATTATTTTAGTTCATATTCCTTAAAAAAAAAAAAAACAGGTGCAGTACCTCCACAGAGCAGGCAGATGGCGCTGAGCAGTCCCGTCTCCGCGTCGTCCATCTCCAGCGGCAGCAGCTGGTTGGCGAAGGAGAACACCAGGTCCGTGAGCGGTCCGAAGCCGGCGTTGTGCATCTGGGTGCGGTTCAGGGTCAGACCGTCGGAGAAGGTCATGGTGTCCTTGTCCGGGGTGTAGCGGGTGCAGATCCTCAGAATCTGAAACATGAGATGAATTCCTGCTGTAACACAACTGCACATTTCTCTCTGCCTCGGTATGGTTTTGTGTAAGCCAGCGCTGAGAGTTGTAGATGTGTGACGAAAGAAACCTCACCAGAATGTCGAGGCAGGCGGATTTGAGCAGCGTGATCTGGTCGGAGATGGTTAAGGTGGTGAAACCCGGAAGCTGCTTGGCGAACTCCACCGTCTTGATGATGCACTTAGTGGACAACTCGCTGAACTTGTCCCAGAGACTCACGTCCAGAGAGACACGGTGCTCCGAGCTGTTGCTCTGCTGGGTCGGGGTCGGGTAGGGAATAGACGGCGGAGAGACACAAACAGTCAGAAATATGAATACAAATTTTAAAAAAAACAGCATTATACTGGATGTTTGAATTGTTTTTTTGTGTGAAGTTATTAAAACTACTACGAGGAACTTTCATTTTGTGTTGGGTGTAATCTGCCCCGATGGGACCGATAACAAGCATTGAATATAACTATATAGAAATAGTCTTCTCTCTGATGGTCTCGTTTTCTTATATAGGTAATATAGAGGCATCGTTTTATTACATGGAGACTGTTTCATAACCAGTTAAAAGTTCCTCATAGTAACTTTAAGAATATCTCTCTGCATTTCTCTCTACAGGTATGCGTGTGCGTGTTGGTGTTGGTGCCCGTACCGTGGTGTATTTTCCCAGCTGACCGAGGGAGGGAAAGGTGTCCTGGTGGGCCCGGCGGACTCGCTCAATCATCTGCTCCGTGTCGGCCGACAGGACGTAGATCTCCGTCTCCCCCTGCCTCTTCTCCTCCTTCTTCTTCTTCATCCTGTCGTTTCGCACCACTGGAAGGTGGGAGTAAAGAAAGACGGGAAGTTCTAGGCAGCAAGTTCTCACTGACGTCTTAAATGGAGTCGAGTGAAGCAGCTCTTTCGAGGCTCTCCTGTCGCGTATATTCATGCTTCTCACCGGACTTTAGTTTCATGTAAGTCCTCGGGCAGAAAGACATTTTACCAGGCAGAGAGGGTCTCGTGAAAAGAGATTACTCGATAAGAAAAGAAGAATTTTTGGAGCTTGGAGCGATTTTATATATTTCGGTGCATCAATTTGGCCATTCTTTTTTTGTAATGCTGCAAGTGTGTGGAAGAATAGTCCAAAAAGTAAACGTAGAAGCCCAGCAGTACATTTCTGGATTACCCCTTTAATATAAAAACCATGCAGATGCTATATAGTAATGCAAGACGCCAGTTAATATAAGTTAATGCTGGTGGTTTTGTGGGGCATGTATGAGAAAGGCCACCAGAGGGAGACAAATATCAAGGTTTAAAACACAGTGCCGCCTGCTTGAAGTCACTTGGTGCACTATGCGCTGCCTTTTTAGTGCATGACAACAAACATTAAGCTCTTCAAAAATGAGCCTATTTTTGAGGCCTCCACTCGAAAATTGCATGCCCATACTAAAAAGAGTATATCTCTGCAACCACAAGGTCTATTTCAATAATTGAAGATGGAACACAGCAAAAATGAAAAAAGTTCAGGTTCGCCTAAAAACAAAACAATCACTTTCAGGATGATTATCCCTTTGGAATGATGCAGCTGCAGGTTTAAACCTCTACCAAATCATATCACAATATGTGAACACTCTCTCTGCAAAGTGTGACTTTGATGAAGTGAAGCAGAGTTTTTAGTACAGACAGGTCAGACGAGGTCTCCACAATGGCCATTTGGATTTTCTCATGTACCAAGCTATACATTTCACTTGTATATCACTCAATACATCCAAATACAGCAGTTTTGGGCTTTTTTTGGAACATTCAACCGGACCTATATGTTCCCATTCAAAAATAACCAGGTGCGTAAAGGAGATTTTCTCAGCGCCAGCTGCATATGGATACGCACCGCGATAACTCAGCAACGGATTGGTCGATTTCTGTGAAAGATACCTCCTTTGAATCGTTAGAGCCTATATAATTGAACTATACCAACCAAAATGAGATTGACAGCACTGTTAGCCAATCAGAATCAGCAAGGCGCAGTCCTCGGTCAAACGCTCGCTCCGATTCGCTAAAATTCTCTCCCACCCCACGTGGGTAGTAATATGACACTAAACAAGCCATGAATGATTTCCTGCGCAACACAGGAAGTACGTCAACATTTTGCAATGAGGAAGTAATGAGCAGAGCGAGGATTTAGCCGTGTATCATCTCTAATAATTTTTCCACAATCGCTTGCAAAAGATGTTTTTGATGCTTGGCTTTGTTGGCTGATATCGCGCTGATGCTTTGTGGTAGAGAGATTTGATGTGTATCTTGTGAATCTGTGGACTGTCTGCGTCCTAGGGAACTACCGTGTTTGTCTTTAGCACAAAGCTAGCTAACTCACGAGTCACAAAGCTGGCGAGCGGTGGACACTTTTACGAAATATTAATATGAATATCTGGTTGTTCATGTAGTTTGTGTTTGAGTTGTGTTTGGAGCATGTACAACTGGCTTATATATTATTGTAGCCCAGGCTATGCTGGTTTTTTTATTTATTTTTTCAACATCACTATATTTTTTCATGATGAGGGAACTGATTCCTAAATAAACCACAAATAAACCCGAGCTTAACTGGTTAAGGGGACAGTTCAGGTTTTGTTACATTGAGCACCACAAACCCTATAGTCCCATTATATTGGAGAGAAGGCAGAGATCTCCGCGGACCTCGCACAAAAACAATGTAGATTCATAAATAAATAGATGTTTAGGTGAGAGAGAAATGTATGTATTTTTTTATTTGGCTAATACTTTTAGCACCGCATCTGCATCACTGTACTCACACTCCTTGGACATGCCGACTTCGAGGCATTTCTGCAGCCGACAGGACTGACAGCGGTTCCTCGTCACCTTGTTTATGACACACACTTTGTCTCGGTGACACGTGTACACCATGTTCTTCTGGATGCTCCTCCGAAAGAAACCCTGACGAGGAGAGAGGAGAAACAAACAAATGAATGGAGGAAGAGTCCGGCAGCGGAACGGAGCAGAACATTTGGAGGTGCAGTAAAAACAGGAGCGATCCTGGAGTCAGAACCAAAACTGGCACGTTCCACTACGATCACCGATGCAAACAGCATGTTGTTGTTGACGGGCAGCTGGTAAGCAGGTCAGTGCGTGTTATAAAAGGACATGACCACTAGCGCACAAAAGCCCACACATATCAAAGTAGATACTAATTGCATACACAGATTATTTGTGGAAGTGTGTGTGTGTGTGTGTGTGTGTGTGTGTGTGTGTGTGTGTGTGTGTTCAGGGATTAGATGAGGGAAAGCGGCTTACAGATCCTAAGGGAGGCGCAAAGGTCGCGACCTCTCCGCTTACATATTATGCAAATACTCCGTCGTCTCACGTAACTATAGTTTTCCAGCTGTGGCCTACATGTGTTTCACAACTAGTTGATTGAGTTGATTGATATCAATATATTAAAGCTGTTGGACCACTTAAGCTCAGATCAGTCGGGTCTACGTTATGACGCACGGCGCGCACTGGGGCAAGGTCTCCAAAAGGTGGGTGGGGGGTGGGGTGGGGGTCAAATTTACTGGTGGCTGTTTTTTGATTGCACGCAACTTTGTTTCATTAAAACACTCCAGCAGTCTGTGACTTTTCCTAAAAGTGTGTCACGGAGCAATGTAGTAGCACCAAGATGAAGCCTGCTAGAGACGGCAGATTTAGCTAACGCTAATTAGCTGATGCAGGAAAAGGAAACACCTTTGTATTAAATGCTACTCTCCGTGTTATACTGTTCTTATGGACGGCTCCCTTCCCGTTGAACTTTGACTGAACCGCTGATGTCTGGCTCCCTTTCTGCCGAGGGGCATACTAAAACTTCAGGTTTTGTATACGAACTGTGTTTGTCACTACAATGCCTAATCTGTATACCACACTGATGTAAGATTGGAATATAGCCTAGTCTACACATTAACCCTTTCCCGTCTGTCCAACCCAAGAGTGTGCCTTCATTTAGGAAAGTCCCATGTTCTTTAATAAGTGAAGCCTCTCTGTTTGTATGATTGAGCATATCTAATCCTTTCATGGATGTAACTATTGACTCTTTGTCCTCATGCATATAAAAACCCTGGTGAAGATGCACTCAGGACTGATTCCTCAGCAGTCGCTTGATTGTCACTTTGTTGGTTTCGGTCCTTCTGCGCAGCCAAGCCTATTAAATATACACATATAAGACACATTTCTCTTTGTAGGTTTCCCTTATTCGGTCAACTTCCACTACAGCTGACATTAGGTCGGAGAGGCACTGGAGTTTAGTGTAACATTATAGAAGTTTTGGAATATTTCATGACATCAGTCAGAGACTGATGTCATGAAAAAGAATCCTTCATTTCTCCATAATAGAAACTTGAGCAATATCTGATAAAATATATATTAGTCACATATTTCCCTTTTATTCTCAGTGCATGGCTGCAGATGTTTTTTATTGGAGTAAAGGAACATTTTACAAGAAGACGAAGGTTAAGTGTAGATTTTTGTCAGATGTCAAAATGGTTGTCAGCGGTTACCCAGAGTGAGTGTTGCCGTGTGTGTGGTGTCAGGTTTTGGCCCACTCGTGTGTTTGGCTGCCTACCTTGCAACCCTCGCAGGCACTGACTCCATAGTGGTATCCTGAGGATTTGTCCTGACAAACAAAGCAGGGCTTGTAGATGCGGGGCGGAGGTGGAGGCGAGGCGGGGCTGGGGACGAGTAGGTCCTCTCCCGAACTCGTGCTCTCAGTCTCTATGGCTGCGGGAGGAGACGGAGGGAGGGAAACATTTCGTTAAGACATCAGTGTTTCTCTGGTCTGTATCCGACTTGAGTTGGAGTACATTTGGAATATTTAAATATTGCTTTTATTTATTGGAAGTGACTGTCCCAATATTTTTGTACCAAATGCTTAAGGCGTCGAGTCAGGTGAGTGAATGCGAGCGAGCTATCAAGTAGCGAGAAGGAGCCGATAGCCCAAAAGAAATCAGCAGAGGCTTTGCGTCACATACATAGCCCAGATGATACTTCATGAGATTGTTTTAGCTATTGGGATTAATGTCAACGTTGATTCAGGTTTTAGTATGTTTGCAACACCAACTGCCATGTTTGTGCCATCAGCTGGATCAGAAATAATCCAATTTGAAAAGGAACCTGTTTCCCAGTGAGCCAGCTAAAAGGAATAGCTCTTCAGTGGCATCCAGAACCATTGGGTTCTGAAACCCTGGTCCAGCCACAGACTACCGTAGCCCTGGCAACCAGGACCAACACAGTTCCGTACCAACGGTTTCAGTTTCAACTGGTTTGGTCAGCAGTGGTTAAAGGAACACTTTGACATTTTGAGGAACAACCGAGCGTCAAATTTTAGGTAAAAAAGATAATGTAATCATTTCCAAAATTCACAACGAAATATTCTGCTTCAATACGTATTTTAAAAAAGAAATGTCATTTTCACTGGGGTCAAAAACTCTACTGCTCTCCCGCACGCACTTGTTATTAAAAGGGCGGTCTAGCAGCAATCTAACAGCACCATGAATTACATTTATATAATATTTAACACAAAACTATATTTTCCCCATTTTATTTGGGCGATAATGTCCTAAAATATGAGAACATGTGCCTAGTGCCTGTTGTATCTCACACAAAAATGTGACAAAATCAAATTAACCGTTGAACAGAAATGGAAACATCGGCGGATATGCAAATTAACGAGCTCTGAAGAATGCAAATGTGGGATTTCTACGTCCAATTTCTTTGTAACCTTTGTAATGACAACCTTCTTTGCAAGCTTTCGTATTTGTTTTGAAAAAAGTTCTTGTATTGTATACAATTCTTAGGACCACCCAAAATATGTAGTGCAATCCATATTGTCTTCATGCTGACAGTACAAACAATATGATTTGTTAGGCGCTGGTAAAGGACACACTCCCTTTTTTTAATACCAAAGCCACGTTTCCACCAAGAAGTTCCTATTAATTTTAGTCCCGCCTGGCACTACTTTTCAAACGAAGAGAAACAATCTCCTCTCGGCCTAAATTGATACACGAGCACTTCCTTGTTTTATGAATGAAGCGGTACAGGCGGTGAAGCAGCGGCGCTGTGTGTGTTTGACCAATCAGCAACGGTCATCGCTGCAAATCCCACACCGCCAGTTCCCATACTTTCAAAGAGTAAAAACCCTCCATCCAGCGGCTTTTGGGGGCGAGAAATGTCCCCAGAACGTTATTAGAACCTGGTCAGAACACAATGAGTTCTTCAAACTGTTCCTAGTCTCTGGGGAAGGTTCCTGTGACCGCAGAAAGGCCTGAAGCAGCCCTACTGGCTACATCTGTTACTGCAGCTGGATGAGCCAAACGCTGTACGCGAGATAAGACTTTTTAAAGAATGCGTTTATTTGTTGAAATCGTTTGTCGCGCTTTACTTCCATTTTGTTTTGTTAATCATTACTGTATGGAATATATTGTTTGTACTCAATACCATGTTGTATCATTAAACTCTAATCCAATCCCAACTCTAATCTCTTAATCACGTGAGGCGTAAATCACGTGAGGCGTAAATCAAGGTTACGGTCTTGTTAGGGAATATGTTGACGGTAAAATGAACTACGGTGGTTGGATTAAACCTATTTAAATTATATTAATTTGTGTTCGGTAATTCCTTTGCCCTGCTACTCATGTCATTTTAAGTCAAGGTCATGACAGTAATTTTCAATTATTCTTTTTAATTTTAGTCTAGTTTTGACTTTCTTTATTTCATTTTAGTTTAATTTCAGCTTTTCAGAAAGGTTTTGTTTAATTTTTTTCCAGTAGTTTCAGTTTGTTTCGGGCCGGCGGTGTCTCAGTGGGTAGAGCGGGTCGTCCTTTTTTTCTCTTTGTCCATGCTTTTTATTAAATCCCTTCTTACACTGCAGTTTTACAGTCTTAACCTTAGCTTGTTTGTATTTTTTATTATTATCTTGGCTCTTGAATGACAGCTGTATTTACCAGAATGCATTTCTCTTGCACTCTGTCTTTTGATGTTTTCTGTGAAGCGCTTTGAGTTGCCCTGTTGCTGAAATGCGCTAAATAAATAAACTTGCCTTGCCTTTAATCACGAGGTCGGCAGGTCGATCCCTGGCTCCTCTTGTCCGTATGTCAAAGTGTCCTCAGCCCAAAGTTGCTCCCTAACCCATTTAGGATGTGTTATGTTTATGAGGATTCTAATAAAGTTTATATTGCTTTTATTAGTTTTCAATACATTTTCACTGCTTATTTTTCCTTTTAGCTTCAGTTTTTAGGTCACGATAGTAACCCTGGTTCATGTCGGCTGCACACCAGCAGCTGTGTGGGAAGTAAACCAAAACATCCCGCTGCTAATTCTGCATCCGGGCTCATCTTGTCCGAGTGTTTGTTATCTTTGTTAAGACACGAGGCAAAGACGGACCGCGACCCATTTTAAAGGTGACCCTTCAGATTAAGATACCAGCCACCACACACACACACACACACACACACACACACACACACACACACACACACACACACACACACACACACACACACACACACACACACACCTCCCCTCCCCCTGCTTTAGTAGCCATACCAGACATTCCACTATGGAGGAGATTCAACTCCCCTCCACTGGTCTACTCTGTTTACATAGAGAGGAGAAAGAGAGAGAGACACTCACAGAGCGATCCTCCTCCTCCTCCTCCTCCTCCTTCTCCTTCTCCTCCTCCTCCTCCTCCTCCTCCTCCTCCTCTTCCTCCTCCTCCTTCTCCTTCTCCTCCTGCTGCTGCTGCTGCTCGGCCATCCGACCATCCCTCCATCTTCCTCTCTCCTCTATTTGTCTTTGCTCTCCTCTCACTGACATGCTAGCCAACCGTTCCCCCTCAGCACTGTCTGACCTCTTTTAAACTTCTCTCTGCTCTTCGCCTCGTATATTTCCAAGCGTCTCCCTCCCTCTTGTTTTCATCCGAGTGCCTTTTAATCTCTTCCCATTGCTTCCCGCTCCTGCGTTGGCGTGCGGGACGTTGTCCAAACAGAATGTACAGCTTTTGGCCTTAGGTTTTTAAATCGGAGAAAGGTTTTTTTTTATGAGGGACAAGGTATTTTAAAGGGATTGGTGAATAAAATTAAATGAGCCAATATTGTGTCCATTTGACAACATTTTGGAAAATTCATGAGTGGCGCAAGTCTGTGTGCTAAGGTCATAAAAATATACTATACTAGTAATAATAAATACATTTACGGAAATCTTTCTGTATGCCAATTGACACATCTGTAATCTTAGAAACTAGCAGTTTGAAGATGTTTCCACAGCAATATCAATAAAGATATTAGAGATAGAATTGTGACTTGTTGAAGATTGATATTTAAAAAAAACGAGCCCCACCTTTACCAGCTACAGCATCTTTGTGATGTATGATGATGAAATGCATTATTGATTATATTCCACTTATATAAAACATATTACTCAGACATGGGCCATTCTGCATAATGAGTACTTTTACTTGTGGTAGTTTCAAGTATATTTTGATGCTTTTGAATGCAGGACTTTTACTCGTAACAGAGTATTTTTAAATGGTAGTATTGCTATTTTTTACTTCAGTAAAATATCCGAGTAGCCATTTTCTTCCAACACAGGAATATATTCATAAAGATTCACTTTAGACTGTCTCTGACTAATGGCATGAAATATATTTTTTTACCTTTAGAATGTTACGTTATACTGCATCTCTCTGAGCTGATGTCAGCTGATTAGCTAAATCTGCCGTCTCCAGTTGATTTGTTTCGATGGATAAACGCACACGCTCATTTAAAAACAAACAAACAGAGATTATTTCTGCCTGTTACGTTTGTTGTTAAATTAGAACCCGCAATCTTACCTTTGCCTCTGCACTACTAAATATAGTTCAGTATATAGTAAATAGGGCCTGGTTTTTGACATGAATCTTAGTCTTGTTTGTTCCAAAGGAAAAAAGATAGATTTTTGATGCAAATAGACTCTAGAATCTTTCTGTGTCGTATGTCATGGAGTTTACAGCCCAACTGTATTACTACAATGTATTCTTTGTCATAGAACACTAGTCACCCTGATGTAGGTAGGGTAGACCTTAATTCTGAGGCAAAATGTTAAAATGATGACTTGAATAGATGTGTCCTTTGGTTTGTCCCGGCCCGGCCCGTGTTTGGCTGTCGCTGGGCGTTATCAGTCTTGAATCAGTTGCCGCCTCCTCCGCTTCTGTTATCACTACCAGGATCTCCTCTCTACGCCTCCCCAAGGTGAAAGGGAAGGTCAGATGTTTGTCATTGTACGACGCAGGAATGCAAAACAAAATGCAGTTGAGACTGAATGCTGTACACGATCACGGTGACGCCTGCAGCTGCCTTACATTCGTCAAGGGAGCGTCAAGACGAGTGACTGTACATTTTAACAACACATTATTTTGATACATTAATACTAAGCTCAGGGTTTACTCCGGCCCGGGGCTACAAATAAAGCACTGTTAAAACCCTTTCAAAGTCTGGGCCGCCCCTGCTCCTGGGCGGAGCCGCCCATCTGTGGCCTCGGGTCAGTTCACGACGTTAAATGTTAGCCAGCGCTGGGGTAAACCGTTTTTCCAGATCTGATGTAAACTACCGTTTAATGGTCTCCCAGGGCGGTCTTGGCTTCACGCCAACGGACAGTTCCTGAATAGAGAGCACGCTCTCTCAGCTTAGAGGCCGGCCTCCAATCACAACACTGAATTCTGCTTCCCGGACCGTTAACGAGGTGTTCTAAAAAAAAAAAATGTAGACGCTGTCAAGTCTGACTGACATCTGTTATCACTGCGAATGACTTTCTTCTGTACATCCAACACCAACTTACTAACAACAACTAATAAGCACAAGAACAGACTAGTACCATTGTTGGGCTTTGACTAGGAGTGAGAGATATGGATACAATCCTTTATCGCGGTTTATGTAATTAGATCACAATATCAATATTGATATATCTCAAGATATAGTGAAGTGGAACGTTTGGAAGTCCAACGGAGAGATCGTTGATAGATAAAGTAACCAGATGGGAAAGGCTAACACAGTGAATAGAGATGCAGCGATCGATCGGCCGCTGATTGAAACTGGACTTTGACTGTGACCAACTTGGACCAGAGAGGTAGATAAACTACGTAATCGAGACATTGATTCTAGATAACCTAAAATGTATATTTATTTTTATGTCAATTTCTTGTTTCTTGCTGGCAGATATGTACACCCGCACCAAGTTATATCTGTGATAAGCTAATGTTTAATGAGCGTGGCTATTATTTAGGCCGTCATCTAACTAAAGGATTCGTTATTGAATCCTATATCTATTTCTCAATAGAAAACACAGTATCCAGAGTAGTCTGTAGGGGTGTTAATCCCCAGAGGCCCCACAATACCATATTGTCATGATACTTCAGTCACGATATGACATTATCGTGATACTTCACTTACTTACAATACGATAATATCACGCTACTTAAGTCATGATATGATATTATCACATTAGTTATGTCACGATACAATATTATTACGCTACTTAAGTCACGATACGATACATTGCAATATATTTATTATCCTTTTTCAACTGCAATTACGCACTTTGTCAGCCATCTGTTTTATCGAATGAGATAAAGTTTTCAGTCCATTTCTAATGGGCCTTCAGCCGATGAACTATAACATTTATTATCATCATCAACCTTTTCACTCTGTAATGTTATGCATTTGATAAATTAATTGATCATTTCTGCTTATGATGTGGTAAAAGGTTAGCTTCTCTCTGCATACAACCAGGCGGCCACCTCAGGTTCTTAAAAGTGAAGCCGGAAGTGTGCTAAACTGCTAACAACTGCTAACCGTGATAGCTAACCGCTCTTCACAGGCTCATCTGGGGCTGGCTGGTAGACGCTGGTTGATCTTCGACTGCATCATGTAAATCATCCTGTTCAGACTGTACTCGACAGTCATGTTGGTAGAAATCTTATCTGGCATCTTATTTTCAGCTTTGTCATTTATCTTTGTCATTCATTCACTGTAACCATTCAGTTCAAAGTTATTGTCACCGCTTCCCTTACGAGAAGCCAGTGACTAAGTGGCTTAAACCTGCATTCTTTCTAATGGCGACTCCTCTGGTTGCAAAAACTTCTCACTTGATTTATTCCCTCAGTAAACATTGTAAACATGAGTTTATGTCTCAATCTCTAGTTGCAAGTCTTCTTCAATACAGCATGATGTTCATTTAGTAAATTATGGTCCCATTTAGAGTCAAACAGACCATAAAACAGGGTATGCTTTTAGGTCGTGGCTACCTTGTGATTGACAGGTTGCTACCAGACTGGTGTACACCGTCTCTACCACGGCATTATAGTTCCTTAGTCCAAATATAGTGACTTACATTCACTGGTTGCAAAAAAACAAGATGGCGACCGCCAAAATGCCAAACTCGAGGATTAAAAAAACGCAGTTCACAAACCAACGACATCACGACAACTACGTCCATTTCTTCTATACAGTATATGCATATAACATAGTTAATACAGCCTGAACAAATAACCCATATATTTCCATTTTATTGCTGTTATTTCTCTTCAATTCCCATGAAATATACTGTATATATATATAAATTTCTGTGAATTACCATGGAAAGTTTTTCACCTTGAATATTCGTGTAACTTTGTGGCACTATGCAAGTCACATTAGAGGAAAATACACATCCAAACAACAACAGCAGCCTGTGCAGTACTGTTGTATTGATGCTGTATTTAGTATTAGTACAGTACAATATCAGCCCTGGTTGTTTCTCTTTCTTCTTTATCCCGTCTCTAATAAATATACAATGTGTGAAGATGTGACATGAGAGAAGAAATTCCTACTTAGTCAAATAGAGACAAGGATGTGCCATGCCAGAAGATTCTGACTCGAGCAAATGAATTAATAACCAGCTTTCCACTGCCACTCTTTTAGCAGTCATCTGACGATCCCACACACACACACACACACACACACAAACACACACACGCACACAAAATAAAGACACCTAGACGCAAAATCAACCGTCCCACCTCCTCCCCTTTTCACGCACTCACACTCGGGTCAAACTTGGTCAGTATACCCTCACATTCCCAGACAAACTGTGAGTGTGAGTGAATGTGTGTGTGTGCTTAACTGTGTGTGTGTCTCCAGCAGACAGAAAAGAGAGGTCATTCAGTGCGGAGAAGTGATGACTGGGCAGCTGACACAGGAAAGAAAGAGGCAGATAGAAGGAGAAATAAAGAGAGGGAGAGATGTAGGTCACTTCCCAATTGTCGGTGACTCATTGCACTGGATCACACAACACACACACACACACACACACACACACACACACACACACACACACACACACACAGTGAACCACTATCCCCAGGCTATTGCTTACATGTTGCCAGAGCAGTCGCTGAATGTGTGTGAGTGCCTGCGCGCCTCTGTATGGCCTTTGACCTTTGAACCTGTATGGTGCGCTCTTCATTCCAGTCACGCACAAAGACCGCCCCCTCTCCACCATACACACACACACACACAAACACACTGAGGGCAATCCTCCTTGTCTTTACAGCTTGAATTTACGAGCACTCCCCCCTCTCGCTTCTACGTGTCCCTCTTTCCTTCTTCTTTTTCCCACCAGCCGACCAGAGTCCACTCCTCTGCTCTCTCCCGTCTTTATGACTTCAACTGGGTTGTGCAAGGGCCATGTCACGCAGTGACATCACCACGTCCTCACCCTTGGGATACTGTCTCACACCGGCGCTGTCTGTCTCCAGCATTTGACACTATCAACTCGCAAGCAAGGTGGTCCCATGTTTGCGAGTAGGTGATAGTCTTTTGATAGACGGGCAACCTGGTCCAGGGTGCACCATGCCTCTCGGGCCAATGCATGCTGGGTTTGACACTTGACCCCCTTCCGTTCTTGCCTTTCACAATAAAAGCTCTAGACATATACAAAGCCTAACTGTTTACCAGAGGGAACTCAAATTCACTCATTTCGCTAAAAGGAAACTCAGTGAAATTGCTTACAGTAGCTTAGGCTGTACAACAATTTAGTTCAGACGCTGCTCTTGGATGCTACATGAATCTACTCAAACCTTTCATTTAAATGGTGCTGCAACTGTTACAAATTTGCATCGCTGCCAGTATGAATAGTTTTGACGTGAACTATGAAAGGCGTGCAATGACTGACTTTTCTACCCAGGAACACTAAAATAAATGGCCTGAAACTAAAGATTGTCATGAAGGCTAACAAGCCTAAACAAAGACGGTGCCATTATCAACTCATAATATGTAAAGTTGTTTTATTTATCATAAATCATACAATTATTATAAATAATATTTTATATTTATTTGAAATAGCAATATTTATCTTGTGATAAAGTATGCCCTCTAATTCCAGGTTAATTAACACCTGTAATGCTTCGTGCTTCTAGGGTTGCAACTAACTGCCATATTAATTATTGATTGGCCATTTATTATTTCGCAATGAGTTTCTTAATTGTTTTGGTCTACAAAAAAGGACCAATCAAAATTTGCTGAAGCCCAAGATTCATGATGTCATTTTGCCCAACCGACAGTCCCAAACCCAAAGACAATCAGTGCACTATCACACAGGACAAAGAAAGACACTAAATACCATACATTTGACAAACTGAAAACTAGGTAATGTTTGAAAGTTTTGCTTGAAAAATTACTTTGGAGGATGAATTATCAAAACAGTTGCAGATTAATCTACCGATTTAAGAATCAACTAATCACGTCAAACACTCGGAGGTTCGTCCGCCGCCACCGAGAAGCACTGAGCTTGAGGTCAGGATGGGGTAGATTTGGTAAATGAGCGCCCGGCAGCTGCCTGACCTACCGAGGTCATTTGAGGCGCTCTATTGAAAACATAAACCAAGCCCTCAAGTTGCGTAACGCACGGCACCGGACACACAGCTCCATTAATGACCTGGTGGGAACAGGAGGTGGGTCATCTTAGACTGAATGCAGCATTTAAATGAAGAAACCATTCCTCCATGCAGAAATATCCATTTGATGTAAACATGACCAGTAGTAAGAGTTGAACCAGCTCCTGAGTGCTGTGAGGAACTAACAATCAGAGGATATAAGGACACATGCTAAGCAGCAGGCTAGTAAAATAAAAGGGAATGACACTACTTACTGCAGTATGGTAAGATATCTATTTCCCATCTAACGTAAGTTAATAGGGAAGTGAAATGAGGCTGTGGGGCACCTGGTACTAGAAAAAGGGGCTGGCATGTGTCCCAATTGGAAGCAGTGAACCCAAGCGTGCATCCCCCTCCCCAAGCTGCCAACTCATTTCAAAGCACCACCCCTTGTTATTTTTTCAACAAATTAAATGACCCACACTGACTAATTGCGGCGTGCCCTGCGGTCATTTGGTGTTACAAGTGCAAAACCCTTCTTTCACTCACAGTGGCTGGATCCGCTCCAGTGTCTGCCGGTCACCAGGGACCCACCGAACGGACGCTGGAGCCCCCCGACGCCGGACAGCAGTCCCTTCTCCGGCCCGAGCCCCGGGGGTCTGTGGTAGTAGTCCATGCTCAGAAAAGAGCCGGGATTGGGGCTGCTCGGGCTGGGGCTGAAACCCACAACATCCACGCTTTCGTACATCCCCCGAGGCGGGGGTCGCCCTTTGATCTCGTTGTACCAAATAGTGTGGAGGGGAAGGGGGGTCTGGGGAGTTAAAAAAAAGGAAAAAAACAGAAGAAGAAAAAAAGATCAAAGCGTCCCGGACGGCGAAGAGAGAAAGAGGAAGGAGAGGGAGGGACGAGTTCACATCTTCATAACGGACTGATGGGAGGAGGAGGAGGAGAAGGAGGAGGAGGGGGAGTTGAGAAAGAGAGATGACCGGTCCCGGTGACCTCTCAGCCCTCGGTAGGAGCACAGGCGGTTTACTGTCAAACGTTTGCAGTCCGGTGTGTCGTTTTTGCACGACCGGAAGTTTAGACGACGGCTGCCGTGTCTTCTTTACCTTCTTCTTCTTCTTCTTCTTTTTCTTCTTGTTTGTAGATCAAATTACTTTAAATGAGCTACAAGTGCCACTAACTTAACAGTTGTGCTCGTTGGGAGTTACAGCCCCTTCGTTACTTTGTAACGACCAAATATCTCAAAAAGAGGAAACGCCACCCGGTAACGTCGGGCTACTATGTGTTCAAGAGTTTACAGTGACCTCAACGTCCCCGCGTCTCCTCGGTGTTTACGGGTCCTGCGTCGCTCCCGCTGGCAGTTTGTTCGCTGGTTTTTCTTCTTCTTCTCAGTAGCAAGAACGATATTATGTAATTGTCATGTCGCTTGCTAATCCTCGTAGCCAGCCGGGCGAACAGTCTATTGAGTGGGCAGACTACTCCTTCGTGTCACAACCAGCGCTGTTCGTCCTTAAAACAAATCCGTGCACGCTGTAAATTAATGTAGCTCTCCGCGTAAAGTATTTATATTAAAAAAAAAAAATTAAAAAAAAAAAAAAAAAAAAAAAAAAAGGTTCCTCGCGCTGCTCCGTTCGCTCCCGGTTCACAGGGTCCAAGCGTTCACGAGAGACAAACACAGCTCGCCTAACGCACAATAATGCGAAATACGCGATGTCGTGTTTGACTCTGAACTTGCCGCCTTTACGTCCGAGTAGCGGAGTATCCGAAGGTGAAATTGGCGACGGGAAGGAACGGTCGAGGAGGGTCGCGAGGCAGTTTGGGAATGTGCGCCTCGGTTGCTAGTTGTTGAGGTCCGGCAGCAGCACGGGCAGCAGTGTCCTGTGGTACCCTCTGGTCTGTACCCGACGGCCTCTCTCGCTCTCGCTCGCTCTCTCTCTCTCTCTCTCTCTCTCTCGTTTGATGAGTGACACCAGCTGCGCACGAGCTCCACCTATCTGCCCTGCGCGTGCCTCCTCTAAAATGCTTTCTGCCTACTTTCAAAATGTGGCTATTTATGACTGCTGTACACAAATAAGAGAACAACTACTATTTGTACCAACAACTATTATTAGTATTATCACACATATTACTATATATATGTTTTTAATAAAAACATATATACATATATATATTACTTATTTGACATACAGTGCTGGGTTGTAACTAAATACATTTACTCTAATCCAGTACTATAGTTTGTAGGTACTTGTACTTGAGTATTTCCATTTTATGGTACTCAGATGGAAATATTGTACTTTTTACTATATATATATATTCCATTCTATTACTAGTATAGATTATATTTTAGTACTCTACTTAAATTTAAGTAAATACTCAGAATATGTCTCCACAACTGATACATATAAAATATACCGACTGATTGAAAATGGATTCTCAATACTCATCTATGTGATTCGAATAAAGCATCTTGCAATACAATAACAATATTATTAATAATAATAACAATAATAATAATAACTAATAATAACAATTCATCAATATTTTATAATGTACTGGACATGCGCTATATGAATCATCAAAGCATCATCATTGGTTTACAGTATTTTATATATATATATATATTTGTATATACACTACAATTTTTCTGAATTACATCCTTTGGCAGAGTAAACTACAAACATGCTAAGAAAAGAATATATGGATGAAAATGCTCATGAATTTTGCATTGCATTTAGGTATTGTGTGTTTTTCTTTTTTTTTTACCCTTAAATTATTTGGATGTTTTTCCTCACCTGTCAGGTTTGCCGTTCAACGTGACCCGACTGCTTTATTGAAGCTTGCAGAGTGTTTACAGTACAATCACATTAAAAATATTGCATGTGTTTGCATGTATTTTTGCACATGCAGAGGTCCATTAGCACCCATTCATGCATGAATGCATAGATTCTAACACGTCTACTAAACCCCGTGCCACACACACACACGCACACACAGTTTAATCCTTTGCTATAAGTGAGCCTATGTCCTTGCTATGAGGCCTCCCTGTATTGATTAGCCGCTGGTTAAAATATGAGCGGGTAAAGGGGAAACACATCACATTCATTGCTGCCTGTTAATCGATACAGGACATTAAATCTATGGCGACCGAGGAGGCAGGGGAGAGGTGAAAATGAGTTTGGGGAGGGGTATGGGGGGGCAGTAGCAACAACGAGTAAGATGAGGATGAAGATGTGAATGAGGGTTAGTAGGTTAAGTATCGAGGGACGCTCAGGTGGTGCCAGTGTAACGGCAATGTTAAAATAAATGAACCGTGAGCTGGAAAATTGTCGCACAGTGACCAGCCACACTTGACATGAGCCATATTTGTCCATGAATATGATCGGCAGCCTTTCTTTTTTTCTTTTTTGTTTTACAACACTGATCTGATGTAGTTCCTGCACTTGATGTCTATCATTGTGAACCGAAAAAGTGGACTAGGATTTGGAGTGACAGCTCGTTGAATCTGCCCGCCGACAGCCGGGCTGCGTGTAAGCATGCAGACAAATGTGCACAGCTGTCATTCACAGATATTCGCGTGGCTGATTCTTTTATACTTCCATGGATTTTGGGTAGTTCTTAACCCGTTTTTTTTTTCATCAGCCATGCTAGTGGTGTGGCTTCAAAGGATAACACATTTAGTACTGTGTCTCTCTGTCTCTCTTTCTCTCTTGCTTTCTCTTTGACATACATACACACACAAAGAAGGTTTATTTAGTTAACTTTTGGGGACATTGACTTACATTAACTTCATGGACACTCACCATACCCACACCTTGCCTTATCTGCCCTTACGCTAACCTTAACCTAAACCTAACTTTACCTAAACCTAACCTTACTCTCACCTCAAACCAAGTCTTCAACCTAAAATGTAATTATTGAAAATGTAAATTCAATGGGACGGGCATTTTGTCCCCAAAATAAAGGCGAGTCGCCACAAGTGGGTAAACAGATTTACGTCCCCACAACATGATTAAGACAAACCCCAGACACACACATACACACTTGTATACACTTGCTTAATCATAATCCTTACCTTAACCCAAACCTTAACCTAAACTTCACCATAAAATGTAATAATTGAAAATGTAAATATAATGGGAAGGGCATTTTGTCCCCAAAAGGAAGGCGAGTCCCCACAACTTCGTAAACAGATTAATGTCCCCACAACGTATGTAATACACATAGACACGCACATGTTTCAATCCCTTTAGAGGATATTACATCGATTTATCTTATTTATAAACGTTTATTTCTAGGACATTCAGACTAACCCTAACCACCACTTGCCTAGCCCTAACCTTAAACCAAGTCTTCACCCTAAAATGTTATGATTGAAAATGTAGTCGAGTCCCCACCAATGTCACTGTGTTGGATTTATGTCCCCACAACATGAGTAATACACTCCCTCACACACACACACACACACACACACACACACACACACACACACACACACACACACACACACACGCAGAGACACACATGCAGAGACACACATGCAGATACACATCCACACAAAACATGAATAGAAATTTTGACCCACAGCCCACTCATACTTTTGAATGGCATTATATAAACCCCATAACAACACCCACACAGCCACACACACACTATCATAGCAGACATACTGGTTTATATCCAGAGCCCAAACAAACTGTTACAGAATCACTGAGCTCAGCAGTCCTCTGACAGGCTTGACACACTGTCTGCCCTCACTCTGACACTCACATACCCAACTCTAACTGCAGCCGTATGGCCTGCTACGCCTTCCATGTCAAACTGTCTTTGACCTGGAGTTTTTGCTTTCTTTGCTTTAATTCCACCACTGTAGTTCAGACAGCAGCTACAAAGGTGAACATGTTGACCGGCAGGCATACACAGACAGACCAACTGAAAGGAAACTAACGACTGCACTTTTGTGGTTGATGTGGTTTATTTCAGCTCAGTAAGCAGAGATACAACTCAGTGAACCTGGTGAAAGAAATGTGTGAAGGGGGGTAGCGAGAGATCAATGGGGCATTAGGGATGAGAAGTGGAGGGGGAAGGTGTGACACAGAAATGATCTGTTCAGTAGGGCATTGGGGATGTAGGCATGGCGAGGTCCCCCATTTGTTTATAGTTTAAGTTCGGCAACTTGGTTTTTGGCCTTCGCCATTTTAGTTTTTTTGGAACCAGAAGTGATATGAGAGGGTGGAGTTAAGTACAACCAAATGCTGAATAAGACAATTCTAGGCAACCAAAATGTTACAATTAACTTTCATGAACTGAAAACACACTGTGAAAAGGGTTGAAGTTTGCAGACAAAAACACGGACAACTCCCAGTCTGAGCAATGCCATGGTAGCCACCTGTTTATCCCAAGGTAGCCCTGCCCTAAAGCACACCCTGCTTTATTGTCTATTTTAATCTAGAGGGACCATAATTTACTAAATGAACATCATGCTGTATTGAAGAAGACTTGAAACTAGAGATTGAGACAGTAAACTCATGTTTACAATGTTTACTGAGGGAATAAATCAAGAGAGAAGTAGAGTCATTTTCTTAGAGACTATACAATCTGACTTCTTTTTGCAACCAGAGGAGTCGCCCCCTGCCTGCCATTAGAAAGAATGCAGGTTTAAGGCACTTCGGCATTGGCTTCACATTTTAGAACTGGTGGTTGCTGCTTGTGGTTGCAGTGAATGACGACTAAGGAAAATGACAAAGCTGAAACTAAGATGCTAGATGAGATTTTTACCAACATGACTGTCAAGTACAGTCTGAACAGGATGATTTACATGATGCAGTCCAAGATCAGCCAGCGTCTACCAGCCAGCCCCAGATGAGCATGTGAAGAGCGGTTAGCTATCACGGTTAGCAGTTGATAAATTTCTATTCACATTTTTAGCCTTCATAAAATCTTTATATTTAACCTTTTTTTATAAGAGCGTTTTGGATGTGTCAGGGATGTTATGTCAGTTTCTGCCCCGTTACATGTATATTAAACTTCCGTATTCACAGGAATTTAGGTTTAGTTAACAAAACCACTTAGTTAGGGTTAGGAAAATAGCATGGATGATGTTAACTTGACTCACTAACAACTTAAGTAACTGCTAAGTGACTAATACTGATGTGACTAGCAAGTGACAAACAAGTCATGTGATTAACGGCTGACATGACAATATTTATATTTTTTGTTTTGCACAGGACACGAACAGGACTAAAGCCCCTTCCACCTGCCTACTTCCGTGCACCGGTATCAGGCGCTGAGGGGCATTGACCAAGCGTCGGTATTTGACGAGGTGGGAGTGGAACCGGAATGGATGGAGAGATGGGACAAGCAACATCCGGCATGGTGCTACAGTCAGGGACATATGTCAAATTATGTACAACTCTCTCAAAAATACTCTCCTGTAAACCATTTATGTATTTTTGCTATAACAATGTATCAAATGGCAATGTGAAAATGTAAAAAGTGTCGCTCGTAGTTGGTGGTGACCAAAAACAGAGGTTATAGCAGGTGAATATTGACATTTAAGAGTAGACTTAAGACTTTCCTCTTTGATAGCGCTTATAGTTAGGGCTGGCTCAGGTTTGCCCTGGTCCATTCTTTCCAGCCCCTTGATATGCTGCTATAGGCCTAGACTGCTGGGGGACAACTTAGGATACACTGAGCTCCTCTAACCTTTTCTCTCTCTCCTTCTGTATGAATTCATGTTCTATAAATGCACATTACTAACTCTACTTCTTCCCCCGGAGTCTTTGTGCTTTCTCGCCTCGCAGGTTTCCACGAATCGTGGTTGCATCTGGACCCTGGTACTGCCTCCTGGTTCCTTCCGTGGAACTGCTGACGCACTTTCTTTTCTATTTTATGTGAATTCAACGTGTTGTAACTCTGTTATGCTGTTCATTCTGTACATATGACATCTATTTTCGTACTCTGTCCATCCTGGGAGAGGGATCCTCCTCTGCTGCTCTCCTGAAGGTTTCTTCCATTTTTCTCCCTGTTGATAGGGTTTTTTGGGGGAGTTTTTCCTGAGTCGATGAGAGGTTCTGGGACAGAGGATGTCAGTGTGTACAGATTGTAAAGCCCTCTGAGGCAAATTTGTAATTTGTGATTTTGGGCTATACAAAAATAAATTGAATTGAATTTAATTGAATTGCCAGGTAGCAGAAACCTTACTTGTTGATGAGATGGGTTGATGTGTAACAAACAACTGTTTTTAACAAGATTGACTTGAAAAGTGGTGATATGTCGTAGCTGTGTTCACAACTTGTTTCTGCTGCCCTACACTTTTAGTGAATGTAACGTTACATTGACGCCGCAATTGCTCTAGCAACTCATTTCGCGGCTGCTGGGTACGATGATCTCATGCAAAACTGGACCAATTAAAAAAATTTTTGTCCCCATTTGTCAATTTGACGCAAAAACATGGGAAAATGGTTCAGGTAGAAAAATACCAAAGTTGCCCTTTAAATATCAGAATACTGTGTTTCACAATTGGCCAGCCAAAATCACATCACATCAAAAAAAAATTATGATGGGGTTTTTGTTGGTAAATTTAGTCTTACTTTTGCACAAACCGTCAAAAGAAAGATAAACAAAGGAGAGATTTTAAAAGGAGAAAGGATGCGAGGAGACACTTAAGAGTTGCGAGGAAGGACAGGAGGGAAGGAGAGAGGAGCAGAGATCAAAGGCGGGATCCTGCTGATGGAGATGCTGATAGTAACTGTCTCTCCTCCATTATTCATCAGACAGCTGTGTTGTAAGTAGGTTAGCCTTTCCAGAGAGAAGGAGAGAGCGAGATGAGGAAGGGGAGACTGCTGGAAGAGTGGAATAATGAGAGAAATAAAGAATGAGTGAATTAGGATTGATAGACAATAGAATCACGCAGAGTGACAGAGGCAGGATGGAAGGATGAGAGACACAGAAAGGCAGGTATGAAGAAAGAGAGAGAGAGAGGCAGAGGAAAGAGGGGTGGATAGATGGAGAAAGGTAAAAATAGAGATGAAAACCAAAACAGACCCAGTGTTAAAGAGAAGGCAAGCAAGCATGATTTGAACGCACTGTGGTTCTGTGTGCCTGGGGTAAAAAAATGTGTACATACACATATACACACATAGACACACACACTATGCATGAAAAGAGGCATTTATGGTTGACATCACACATAATAAAACATAAATGATCACGCAATGGAGGAAGGATACAGAGCATTCACAGGTCACACAGAATGCATGTGATGTACCGCACTGTACATGCCATGTGAAGCAGAGCGTGTTTGGACATTTAGTCTTTCGTTCCATTCGGGGGTTAGATGTCTCCTGGGGCCTTGTGTTAAATGAACCCCGGTGTTCAGAAAGGTACAGAATGTTTCTGAGATATAGTAGATGCCATCCAACATTACTGTAAAGGCCTTCCCACACAGTACCATTTGATTTTCAGGGCAAAATGCTGCGAAGAGGATCACTGGGTGGGCGAAATCTATCTGCGCAAACCTATCGTGTCAACTATAACTTTAATGAACTTTGAATTGTTAATTCAAACCTCTTGACCAATAGCAAGCAAGTGTTGATGGTGCTTACCTTTGTGGGAACGGAGAGCTGGAGAGTCCAAGATGGAGGTAGCACTTGTACCTTCTTAGCTGTGTTGTACCGCCCAGTTCTTTTTCTAACGTCGTTCGGTGACACCACATCTGTCTCTGTGCTAGGGCCCCACGCCCTCATATTACCACAGTCGGCCGACCCCGTACAAATAATGTTTCGCTTTCTCCCTGTGAAGAAACTATATCTCCCTCAGCTCATCTTGGCTAGCTTGCTAATGGTTCGTCTGCTCAACAGTTCACAGACGACCCATTAAGGAATACGTCGCCGAATGCAGTTCCTGGCTTCAGTCTGGATTTGCTGAGTAAGTACTTCAGAAGAAGTGCATTTTAGACGTCACACAGGATATTCGAGCAGTGTCTGCGTTTCCCTACCCTGTATTTGCTTCCCGATGTTGTCGTTGACTGTGTGACATTATACCCTCTAGATAACACGTTACGGCAAGCCCACCAGGTTTTGGTTAGCATTAGTTTGTTAGCCGAGCCGAGTGCCCGGAGTTCAGCTACGTATCACAGCTGTTAGCCCAGGCTAAACTCTGTTTGCTAGCGCAATTTACAGGCTAACGCATTGTTGCGTGCCTTGTGCGGCTAATTGTTTATACATTTCTCTTCTTTTCCAGTCGCCATGTCTTTGGCCACTACCCCTGCCAAAGGGTCGGATCTGATAGTCAGGACCCTTGCCTGTCAGGATCCACCCCAAAAGCCACAATCAGCACCCATCAGCCACAAGCCTCATCGAGACAGGCAGATATGATGGATACTGAATTCCCGGAAATGCCTCCACTTTTCGAGAAGCTCCTTGAAGTGGATCTGGGTTGTGAGGACGCAGAGGGTGTTGCCAACTCTGACCTCCTTGACATGGATGAAATGGAGGATGAGGAGGATGACTCCACCTTTCTTGTTCTACAGTGCAGACCCGTTAGTGCATCCAATGCTTCTCCCCCAGTTAACAGCAACATATATGAGGTCAGCAAACAGGCCACGTCCAAATTGGGCATTTAATGGCCGACAGCCCAGGACGCTACGGAGGTAGAGAGACCTGTATGAAGGTAAGAGGCTCCCACCAGCCCAACCGCCATCAAAACAGCTTCTGCCAGCAGTGCCTGTCTGTCTGAAAGAAATGAGCAGGTACTGGTCCAGTCCATCTTGACATCTTCCCAGCTTCCCACCAAGGGCTACTCAAAGCCCAAAATTCATGGGATGGGGGAACTGGGTCTGGCTGAACCCCCAGCAGTGGAGTCTTCAGTGGCTTATCACCGCCACCCAAACCGTCACTCTCTCTCGCTTCCTCAAACATCACTCTGCCTATTGAAATGGAACACCTCACCACATTCGTTTTTCAAAGACTGCATAAGTACGCAGCACAGTCCGTGTGCTCTCCAAATCCAATGCCAAAGGCGGAAATCCTAGAGGAGATGGGCGGGCAGCTGGACTCAGGGACACCTAACCCGGCCCTATGGGATGAGATTTGTGTGGCTACCGATCTTATCCTACGCTCCTCATGCGGTGCAGTACAAGGCTGCAGTTGTGTAATGGGCCTTGCAGTCTCAGGTGAGTGGGCCCTGTGGCTGAATCTCTCAGGCCTCAGAGATGCTCAGAAGGCAGAGGTTATGAATGTGGCATATGACCCAGCCAAAGGTCTTTTGGGTCCAGCTCTTGAATAAATGAGGGAGACCATCACCCTGAGGAAACAAGAAGGTGAAGCCTTTGACCTCTGCTTACTCCGGAGACATGTCCCCCACAGGGACCGGGGGCTGGTTTTGCAGCTGCAGCCACAGCAGTGAGGGGGCCTTGCTTCTCCCTCTCCTCCTCCCTCAAAGAAAAGAAAGGAGATGGAGGTGGGATAGAACCCCCAAGTTTCAGAATCCCTGGTGTTTTCCGGTTCTGTAGTTTCTCCCCTCACGTTCAAGGGGAGGAGTATCAGGGGCTGCAGGTAATACAGTGTCACCAAGCTCTTCCACCCACTTCAGGAAACAAATGAATCAATTTAGCATTTTCTTAACCATATATTGCAATATGTTTACTGTTTACACACAACACAGCAATCTTTGCCACTTTATGCAGCGATTGGACAGACATGTGGAGGTGTGAAAGGGGGAGGGATTACAATTTTTCTCTCAAATTTGCAGACTGTTGTAGCAGTCTAGTTAAAGCCATTCTCTCACTCATACGTGGCCGTTAAAATCAAAATATTAGATGGAGCATGGTGTAACGTTACGTTACCACAGCAACAGTGCAGATATTACTTTTGACACTCTATGAACAGAAACACGTTCCCTGTGTTGATAATCCATATTTATCACGCTTTGGCGGGGACAAGAAGTAAACGGGACGGTGCTAGGGTTGCAACCGGTCATATTTCCAGCTTTCACATGTGTGCAGGCATGTGTCTCTTCAGAGTTTGCTTGGTGCTAAAGGAGGCATAATTGTGACTGTACTGCTGTGAATAACAAGAGGTCACACAGTTCATGGCATCGCGTGTGACATGGGGGCCACAGCCATATGTGTGTGGGTGTGTGTCAGTGTGTGTATTTGTGAATCTGTGCACTTCTGTGTTGGCTGGATTAAATATATATATATATATATATATATATATATATATATATATATATATGTATGTATTTATATACATGTATATATACATATAATATATATACATATACAGCATTGCGTGTCATTTGCATGGCCGGTGGGGTGGTGTGCATTTGTGTGCATGGGGCCGTGCCTTATTTATATATAGCCCATGATGATGCTCCTCTAGTGTGTGTTTGTGTGTGTGTGTGTGTGTGTGTGTGTCTGTGTGTGAGAGAGCGAGAGCGAGAGAGAGAGAGAGAGAGAGAATGTTCTGCCCTGCTGGTGGATATCTCTTTGTTGTCATTAATTCCGGGTCAGTGAGAAGCACATCCCCAGATGCAAAAAGTGCAGTGTACAACATAAGTGAACTTTATAGAATAGAGAAGTAACGGATAGCACCTTGCAACATAGTGCAGAAATGTTTTGGATTTGTACTACAATGTATTTGGTGAGCTTTTGTTGTTGTTTCTAGTGTCTAGGAGCATAGATGAGGAGTAAAGAAATTATTAGAGGACACACAGCACAGATGCTATAGTACAAAAATATTTTATTTTATTTCTTTGCTTTATTTACAACATTTATATCTTCTTGGACAGCAAAAAGACTGAGCCAATGTAAAACAACACAAATTCATTGACAACATAAAAAGTTCTGTTCTGTTCTGTTCTCAAAAACAGTAGAACTTTGGGCAATTTATTATGTAAAAAGTGACATTAATTGTAATATTATTTCAGACATTTAAGTGGGACCACTTGTGGGACAGTTTATTTTTTGGGGGGGTAAAAGAACATGTGATCTGTGGCCTCTATTTGTATTGCGAAACAAATGATAGTTTACGTTAAAGCTATTAAATACGAGATTGGGAGGATTTCTGTCGCCTCCTCGCAGCTCTCAACATGGCGACAGCTGAGCCGGCGGCTTGCAGGTAACAAAGCTAACAGTGCTAATGAATCTAACAGCGCTAACAAAAGCTAACAGCGCGAACGGATCTAACAGCGCTAACGAAAGCTAACAGCGCGAACGAAGCTAACAGCGCTAACGAAAGCTAACAGCGCGAACGAAGCTAACAGCGCTAACAAATCTAACAGCGCTAACGATGGTAACAGTGCTGACAGAGCGAACAGTGTTTGCCTGTGCTGGAACCTGAGAGGCTGGGCGCTACACTTATCCAGCGGGGGCGCATTCGCCTGCACGAACATGCACTAAAAAAAAAAAAAAACACGCGACAGAGCAAGGAGTAGCTCTGAAAACTACAGACACAGAGGGAGAGCGAGTTCACTCTCTACTCAGGTAGATATCCACTATATCTTTACATGGGTCTGTTTCTGAGTCCGTGCCGTGTGTGTTTGATGTTTGAGAATGCTCCTGTGATTGGCTAACATGCCACAAACTGAGCATTTTTAGCAAACGACGAAGTGGGTATGCAAGCGAGGACTAAAAAGGAGGACACTGCAACCCCACACAGGATAACAGCCACAGATGATGGATGGAGAAAATGAAGGACAGCCTGACACACACGTCCTGCCTATAGAATGCAATAAACTAAATGAACTACGACAAAAAATGATGATGCACGTGTACCTTTTGTTTGTACACAAAGACACGCGCACACACACACACACACACACACACACACACACACACACACACACACACACACACACATATGCTCTTAAGAGTAATCCTGGAAACAAGCCTCTGTTCTTTATTTAACAGCAGTGTGTGTGTGTGTGTGTGTGTGTGTGTGTGTGTGTGCGTGTCTTTGTGTGTGTGTGTGTATGTGTGTCTGCCCTTCGCGTGAGGACAGTAGAATAACAGATCAAGTTGAATTTAGTAATCAAACATGACGAGGATATGAGTGCGCACGCCTATGCACATGCACTACACACACACACACACACACACACACACACACACACCTACACGCACACAAAGTGAATTTTCTACAATGCTGCAGGATTCCTTGACTCGTCTGTAATTTGAAAGTGCGTGCGTGCGTGCGTGCGTGCGTGCGTGCGTGCGTGCGTGCGTGCGTGGGTGGCGTGTGTGTGTGTGTGTGCGTGCGTGCGTGCGTGCGTGCGTGCGTGTGTGTGTGTGACTGACAGGCTGAGGGAGTATACTGGGAGTACTCACTGTATAGAACATTCTGGGTTTGTCTCGTGTCTCGGGCCTGTAACTAACTGAACATACTTACTCACTTGCAAATGTCGCATAGCGGGTTTAGGACACGGGGTTGTTTTCAGGCCGTTTGAGACGTCTGTGTTGAATCGTCTCTGTTCATATGCCACTGTAGTCAACGTATCTTCATATACTGCTGAGGGAGATGTCATTACGAAAAGTGACTCGCACATTTTCTTACGAACGCTCAGCAACACGTGTACATTTTTCCGATAATTACATGCATATGGCAGTTCGTCATCCTGAAATGATGAAAAAGATCGTGAAATACTTTAGGTTTAGCCAACAAAAGTACTTGGTTAGGTTTAGGAAAAGATCGTTGTTTGAATTAAAATAACCATGAAAGTGCAGTTATTGTTGTACACAAGTTACGTGACAAATAAATCAACTATGACTTCTCGGGGGAATCGTTGGGCAGCAACAAACGAAGACACGTTGCCTTACAACTTCCCTGCTCAAAACCTTTTTTTTTTCTTTTTTTTTTTACAAAATAGAACAGATTACTACTTTATTTCCAACTGTCATTTTGCCAGATTCTTTTGTGCCATCTGGCTAGTGACTCGAGCCGGCGCCCCCCCCTCCTCTTCCCCCCCTCTCCCCCAGGGGTACCGACTGCCCCAAGTCTCCCAGTGTGCCCACCTCTAATTGCCACCATCTCGCCCTCATAAACCAGCCCTGGAGCCAGTCATGAGGCGGACAGAGACACCTGAGGCTACGTAAAAAGGAAGCGAGGCCATCGGGCCTGAAGGCAAACGGACAAAGGAGAGCGGCCGAGCTTTCTGTGACCCCATTACTACAGTGGGAGTACTGTGGCGTGTGTGTGTGTGTGTGCGTGCGTGCGTGTGTGTGTGTGTGTGTGTGTGTGCGTGTGCGTGTGGAAATATTTGGGTCTGTTGCGCAAGATGGGGCGGCTCTGCACTGCGCAACTAGTTACACAATGTGCTCCTAACTCTGGTCGCTCGTCACATCGGCTCCTCTGCGTCTTTAATCCAGTAAAAAGAAAAAGAAAAAGGTCACGGCGCTAAAATCCCCTTTCGCAGGAGATTTCATTTCATATCACTGATTCATAGACGTCCAGTCACAATCAGACCCTCTGTGTGCAGACGCAAACATGTCTCGCCCCCCTTGGCTCTTCATCCGTGCGCATGAGAGGCGGAGCTGTGTGTAAACACGCCGCTGTCACCGCCGCTCCTCTCCGTCTCGGGCTAAACAGGGGAATGTAGGGGAATCCCGACATGTCACAGATGCCCCCATTGTTTGATTCCCCCATCTGCATCGAGGCGTCGAGCTTCCCCTCCCGTCCGCGCTCGCTCCCTTCACTTCCCGTGCCTCCTCCCTCGCTTCCTACCTTCTGTTTCTTAAAGACCCTCTTCAGGAGAGCAGCGATGCGTGTTTACAGCTTGTTCAGCTGCTCCTGAGTGGCCAGTGGCCAGTTGCTATGAGGAACTTTTAACTGGTTATCAAACAGTCTCAGTTTAATACTGATGCCTCGATATGACCTCAATGAGAAGATTGTCTCTTTGGATAATTTAGGAATCTTAATCTTGATGTAGTGACATATTCCAGACTGTATCGCTGGGCCCGCTTGAGGAGAGGACAACACATCCTCACTCCTAACTCCTCAAATGTTTGCGCTTCGTTGTTATCCCTTGAGCGTTTGACTTGTCGGGGACGGCGTGTTTGTTTCTGCTCATGACATGCATAATGTCTTTTCAGTTAAAAAGTTAAGTTTGGGGTTGGGTTTGGGCAAAGAGCAGGGTTGACGATAATTTGACTCGCGTGGGTCACATGACTAATGGCTGATGTGTCAAAAAGTTGAAACTAACACGAACAACGGCCTCCTGGACTAAGTCATCCACCACCCCGTGGATCTCGCATTCCCTGTGTAATGATGACATGTGTGGGTTTACATTGACGTGAGTTGAAAGCGCGGACCAAGTGTTGGTATTTGACGAGTTTTGGAGTGAGACCACGCTGGGAAGGGAGAACCAGAACCCGGGACTGCGTGGGGCAGACCGTCAGACCCTGTTGAAGTGAAATGAGAGGAAATCCGCAATAATGAGAGTTCCTCTCATTAGCAGTTAGCGCTATAGAGCATTTTCCAAGCGGACATTTTGAAACAGAGCACAGGTGTAATTAAGAACTGTAAAAGGAACAGTTCAATATCATCTTGCAGACAGTTCAATGACAGGATGGACACTGCTCTGATGCTTGTGTAAATATGAAGACAGTAGCTGGCTAGCTTAGCTTAGCATTAAGACAGCTAGCCCGGCAGGTCCATTGTCGCTAACTCTGCCTCTGTCCTAATTGTTGTGTTTGTGCCGTTTCCATACTCATATATCCGTCTTCTTGCGGGGAAATACAGAGTGAAGCGTCACTCCCATGAGCCTCTGCTTACTGCACTTCCTCTTCTTCCCTGGGCCGACGCCCACAGCAGGATATCCTGTGGCACCAGCCTGCTCGTGTGTGTGTGAGGCCATCGCAGTGTGCCTAGGGTGTCAGTCATTCTGCACCACCACCCGTTCTCTTGTGGGTTCCTCCTTTTTTTTTTTTTTTTTAAATCACGTGAGGAAACCGCAGATCAAAGTATCAGGACGCAACGGTTCCTCTCTAAAGCAACCGCGTGGGTGCCGGCTCGTGCGAACGTCCTCGCAGAATAACTGAATTTCGAGAAACCGGTGGAGACGGCGGCTTGCTAAAAGCCCACCGAGGTGATCGGGCTCCCCGAGGACAAATAAACTCTGCTGCTTGATGTGCGGTTGGCTGTCCGTCTCTTCCTCTGCCCGTTTCCTCACGTCTGAGAGCGGCAGAGCAGGCAAAAGGATTGATTAATTATTGAGGAAACCGACACGTGGCTTCTCTCCCTTTTTATTCTCCCTCTGACCTACATAGTGAACCACCTGATCCTGGCTCCAAAACAAACCTATTGACATCAAGCTCCCTGTGTGTGTGTGTGTGTGTGTGTGTGTGTGTGTGTGTGTGTGTGCGTGTGCGTGTGCGTGTGCGTGTGCGTAAGTGCATGGGTGTGTTCACATGTCGTCCCTTTGAGTCAGCGTGCACACCAGTATGAGAAAGAGTAATAGAGGAGGAGAAGAAGAAAAGTACAAAGAGACGGGAGCTAATGTTTTAGCGCCCTGATCTTTCTGCTAATGAAATCAACCGCCCCCGTATGCACATCAGAGATCAGCTGTGAGTGTGTGTGTGTGTCTGTGTGTGTGCGCGCAAGCTAATGTACATTCATGTGCATCCGTGTGAGGTATTAAGCATATGTCAGGGGGCCCCCCGAAGTATTCTGGGATAGAATGGGACGTTGGGTCAAAGGGTAAACTCACCTCCCCTCGTTTTTCTCTCCTTCAGCGCTCTCCCTTTTTCTCCCCCTTTTCTTCTTCTTCTTCCATTACTTTTGTGTCAGCTCTCCCTTACATCAATTTCGTTACGCAGCCCAGCTTCCATCAAAGTTGCCTTTTAAACTCCAAAGTCAGCGCTTCCGTAATTTTTTTAACGTATAAAGATAGTAAAAGCCAACACAGGACGAGGAGGTGGATGGGTCCAACAAACAGCGATCTTTCAGCCAGGAGAACGCTGTTTTCTTCCCGTTGTGAAACTAGAAGTCGATGTTGATGTATTTGTACTTTGGAAATGGCAATTTTAAACCAAACGACGATATCTTTTCCTAAACCGAACTAAAGTATTTCAAGATCCTTTTCTAAACCTAACTGAGTAGTTTTGTTGCCTTAACCCTAAAATGGAAGTTCATTTTGAGAAGGCCGTATGCATGTAATGAGCGTGAATTTACACGTGTTGCTGACTTTCGTAGGAAAACGCATCAAAAACGAGGGGGGACTTTTCGTGAGATATCACACAAAGACGTACATGAGGATACGTTGGTGTGGTGAAAGTGGTAGTGTCCGGCCCCTGTGACTCGTAAGACCAAGCCTATGAAGAGAAGGAAAATGAGATTATCTTCTCTTCACTGAGCAGTATTTCAGATTTACAACTCTTGAAATCATAAAATTCATTTATAATTTATTTTTTTTTAAGTGATGATATCTTGACTTTTTTGACATACGTTACCTATTGTAATGTAGAGATACTTGTTTGTTTGTTTTTTATTGAATATCTCTCCTTTCTTACAAGGAAACACTTAAATATTTTGGGTAGATCCATAGAGAAAAGAAACCTCAGCCTTCAGTTACCTTTTCCAACCATGCCGATCCCCACCCAGGACAATATAAAACGTATGTACATCCTACACCCACTGCAGATCGGGAGATGGAGGGAAATGACACGGTGAACAATTAAAATGATCTAAGTCTTTCCTTCCCGGCCTTATTGCACTCTCTCCCCGTCAGTCTTTCTGTATTTCTTTTTCTCACCCACCTCTGCCCTCCTCTTTCTTCCTTCTCCTACCCTCCATCTCTCTGTCTCCCCCCGCCCCCCATGCCCATCCCTCCCCCCACCTCTCCTTAATGAGTCTTTTGTGAGGGACAGTAGCCTTTTAGCAGGGAGAGGAGTTAATGGCTTTGCTGATGGCTGCTGCTAATGTCTTTGGGCTAATGGCCTTGGCCACCGCTGATGATAACCATGAACTAATAGCATGAATGACAGATAGCCTACTGCTTTCAGACTCGCGCGCTGTATCAAGAATAGATAGATGGTCCCAGGGGAGCAACTAGGAAGTCCAGTCCCCCTGAATATAGCAATAATACCCAGAGGAGCCATCTTTATTGTGATTAGATATAAAGATGAAGGTGATGCAGGTGGGTAAAATGTACAGCCGAAAGCCAGATAAAAATCTCTCACTTACACTGTGGGTACCGCAGAAATTAGCACAGCGAACCAACTAGCCACAGCACATGGGAAGTTTTCACAGTAATCTAAGCTCTGTTGAAGTAAGGCGGCGATATCCGGTTCTGAAAAGTGAATCCAATCCGGAAGTACCATTGACTTTTATTTTTTCTAATAGCCAGCCAGGGGCAAAACACAGTCTGATTGTATGGAAGTCTTTGAGAAAATGACCTTACTTCTCACTTGGTTTATTACCTCAGTAAACGTTGTTAATATGAGTTTATGGTCTCAATTTCTAGTTTCAAGTCTTCTATAATACAGCATGAGGTTCATTTAGTAAATTATGGTCTGATTTTGAGTAAAAAAGACCATAAAGCAGAGTAATATTTAGGGTGGGGCTACCTTGTGATTGACAGGTTGCTACCACTACCAGAGCCGCACGAGCCAAGGTGTCACACGTCCTCCGCTGTCCAAAATATGGTCACTAGCGTTCAATGGTTGCAAAAAAACAAGATGGCGACGGCCAAAATCCAAGATGGCAATGGCCTAAAACGTCGAACTCGACACTTTGAAACTGCAGTCCACAAACCAATGTTTTATACATGCTATGGTGGAAGTACTTGTGGATTAATTGTAGTAAATGATTCAAGAAATGCAAGTCTAGAGGCAAACATGTTCATAGCTGATCCAGTCACACTTAAAGGCGGGGCATAGCCTCAGACTCTGCATCGTCTGGATGCAGAGTCTGAGGCTTTTGTGCAGACATGGATGTAAACTGCAACATGACTGGTTGGTGGGCAACCGCAAGGCAGTAATTCTAGTTATTTTAACCATGACTAAAAGCTTTTCCTTGACATAACCATCTCACAGTTGAGTAAATAAATGCTTAATAAATTGAATAAAGAATTGTCATAACCACAGTCTGCTGAGTGTTGGAAAGCAATGTCTGGAAGAAATGAAAGTCATTTTAAATGATCCTTACATGTTGGGGTCCTACACTCCCGACCCAATAACTGCCTTCGAAAGGCATTTTATTTTTTATTCTGAATTTTCCACACATAGCTAGTGATCCAAGACAGGGCCAGTGTGAGAGCTTTTCTTCCCGGGTATGTTGAGCCTGCAAAAATGACCCCAATCAAGATCAGGACTGAGGGACGGATCCAATTCTGCCGCACACGGTTTCGAAAACGCAAAATGTAAACACATCTACGTTTCTACGCGGTGACAGCTCTCAAGACATTCCAGTGACGGATGCCCGGGGAGAATTGCCTTCTATATGGGAAGCACCTGGATCATTAGAGCAAATCGTTCCCAAGTCGTGCGAAAGGGGCAATCAGAATCTTTCTTTACATAGATTAAATTGTTAGTGTAGTAAAAAAAAAAAAAAACATCTGTCCACAAGCGAGGTAGCTTAAAAGCAGAAGATTTATAAAGATGTGATGCATTGAAGAATGTGCGGCGTGAGGGAACCTCTCGCAACGACGACTTTTTCATCTCAAACCGCAGCTGGAAGGTCATCCGGTTGGCAGGACGAAGAAGAGTCGAGGCCGGGCGGAGCGATGAAGAGCTAAGCGTCCCGCAGAGGCAGAGCCACTTGATAGAGACACGCCATTACCGTGACATACAGTCATTAGCCAGCTCAGCTCTTTGCTGCCAGCTCAATATGTGCCGTAGCAGTTAGCATTCAGCCCGCGTTAATGGGGTAATTCCCATTCAGCTGGGATAGCGGCCCGCATGAGCGATGTGTCACATCTATAGTCAGCTAGTGTAGCAGCCGTGCAATAATTTCTCCACTCACACCCGCATTAAATGACACTCAATCTTTGCCAAGAAGGCGCCTCCACTCCTCCATTTTCCCCTCGGCCCTAAATCACACCTCACTGTCTCTATTACGTACCTCAACCGCTCTCTAAATCACCTTCCCCCTCCACGCTCTTTTTCTCCTCTACTGCACCCGGAGCCCACTTTCTCTTTCTTGTGTACCGCAAACACTTTTCGAACTTTTTTTGTGCTTTCTCTCTTCTCATGGCAGGTTGATAAAGCACATTTGGCGAGAATTAAAAGAGGCTTTGTCGTAAGGTTTGCGAGAGCTCAAGATTGGAGGCATTTAAGTGAATCTGTGTTCGTTTCTACCATCCAGTCATGTCTAAACACCTCCTTGGTTTCACAGTTGGGTTCATTGTGTTGCTATTATCATTTCTTTCTAGCATATCTTTTTTTAATATGTACTTAGATTATATAGAAGCTACTCAATGGTCATTGGTAGATAGCAGTGGACAAAATATTCAAATCCTTTACTAAAATCTCAATACCACACTGAAAAAACTCTCCATGTAAAAGTCCTTCATTCAAAAGCTTGCTTAAGTAAGAATTATCAGCAAAATGTAATGTAGTATGAAAAGATTTTCCCTGTCTCTGTTTTACTATTATTCATCGTGGTTCTGGATACATTTTACTGCTGCATTAATGTGTGTGTTGCATTTTTACTGCTGCAGTTGTTTTTAACTCCTTATGTAGTGTTGGCTGGTTTAATCTACAGCAGTGCATCATATTCTATAGGATCATTATTGTAGCGTCGCTGTCCTGTGTTATTCTAGTATGTTATTCATTCTGTACACATGACATGAATGGCACTTCTTTCCATCCTGTGAGAGGGATCCTTCCTCTGTTGCTCTCCCTGAAGTTTCATCCTTTTTTTGCCCTATTGAAGTTTTTTTGGGGGGAGTTTTCCCTTTTCCGATGCAAGGGTCCAAGGACAGAGGACGTCGTATGCTGTACATATTTTAAAGCCCTCTGAGACAAATTAGTAATTTGTGATTTTGGGCTGTACAAATACATTGAATTGAATAGAGAACCACACATCTCAAAAAGGTCAACTTTTCAGCTTTGTGACGATTCACTTTCCAGCTGATCCAAGAGGCTTTTTAAATAGTGTATTCAGCTTAAGAAGTAGGATAATTTTCTCAACACATGAAACAACACTTTCCTTCAGTTTATTGTGAACATTCAGATTCAAAACTGGATAGAGGATGGTTGGACGGACAGATGGGATTCTGCAGCAAGTTGATCTGATTTAAAGCTTCTAACTCAGCAGTCATGAGTCTAACTCACTTGATATTGGGAAAGAAGCGCACCCTTGTACAAAGTCCTTATAGTCCTTGACAGGATTGGAACCATTCATTTCCCACTGCCTGTTTTTTTTTTTTTTTTGCTGAATGGGCAGAGTTCTCATAAAAAGTTTGTGAATTGATGGCTTCTGGGACAAGATGCCATATGTTATAACATAGCGGTGAACTCATGACTTAACACATGACTTTCACATGGCTTAGGGTGATTTAATCAGAAGGCGCTGTTCCGTCTCTGCCAACACACACTGTCCATAGATGAAGTTAAACTTAAATTTGCTAAAATATGAAGGCATGGGATTTAAACATTACTTTAGCTTCCACTGAAGAGACGAAAACATCCGATCCGTGTGGAGCTATAAAGAGACTGTAACTGTCCTGATTGAAACATGAAATAGAACAGAAATATCCTATTTCCATCATGTTTTCTACATGGTTTGTGTTTTTACTGGAAATCTTTCCATTACATACCACTTGTTGCGCCCTCTTCTTCTACAGTGGTTTAATGACACCCAACTGGAGAACTGTTCATGTCGATATGCACATATATTCATAACATAAGTGGATGGAAAAGCTTGTTAATTCACCTTTCCTGTTGCTGATTTTGTGGACATTTTGTTACAATTCTCACAAAACTTGACTGACGTGTCACGTATGCTGAGAAAATAATGTAGCACTTGTGTCATTATATCACGCTGTACCGATGTTGTGTGCGTTTTCCCAGCGATAGGTTCAATGAACCGGTTCAAAGTCTTTGAATCATTTTTGATGAATCTTAGGGAACAGCCGCAGGATCCTCGGGAAGGTTCTCAGCTCCATTAGGTCTGTTGGTTTTGGGCAGGTCTTTAGTGCTGCTATCTTCTCAGGATCTGTTTCAATGCCCTTTTCAGACACTGTGGCCAAGATACTTCACAGGGGTCTAGAAGAGTTTGCACTTCCAGTTGAGCACCTGCATCAACCTTTACTCAAGCTCTTTCAGTGAGAGAAGCCGAGATCATCCAGGAAAACTAGGGTCTGTTTCAACTCCCATACAGCAAAGGGTAAGGTGTATGAATCCTTTGCTATTTTGAGGTTCAGTGTCCTGCAGAGTCTCCTCCCTCTTCTCCTGGAGCGATCTACTCTGCTTTTGGTGGATTTTGGTCCGGCTGGTCTTGCTGGGTGATTGGCGGATGCTGTGGGCGGTGACCGTCTCAAGGTCCGCTGCACTTAATCCGAGACCTATGCTTCTACGAAACGCGAAAAGACAACAAATTTAAAATAAATAAATAGAGAAGTTTATGGGCGCTGCATTTACATGCTCCTCAACATAATGATAAAAGAATTGCATTACAATACAGAAATCCAGCTCAATTTGGAATCAAATGCCATGAGAAGAGGTGGGTCTTTTGCAGTGACTTAAACGTGTCTAGGTTTTGAGCTGCTTTTACATGGATAGGTAAAATGTTCCAGAGATTGGGGGCAGCCATCGCAAAGCACGTCGGCGAAGTCGACCTCAGTGCTCGAACTGGAGTATGACGATGCAGAAGTTCTGCAGGAGAAATTGTCGCCAGCTCATTTAAAACCGTAAAAACAAGCAGTAAAATCTTCAAAGCAATCCTGAAAGGACAGGAAGGAGGAAGGCCAATACTGGGAAGCGATCATGCTTTATCTTCCCTTTGAGAAGACCAGCAGCTGCATTTGGAATAACTGCAGATGACGACAAAACAACTGGTACTCACCCACATGCAAAGAATTACAATAGTCTAATTGAGAAGTAATAAAAGCACCAACTTCGACACTGCATGTCCTTGGATCCCCAGCAATATGCCCGCCAAGTGTATCGGAGTAGATCGGATGAACGGTTCTCGAGATAGGTGGGACGGACACACACACACACACACACACACAGAAAGCCATCCAGACAGAGAGTCCTTGCTTCATAGTTAGATACGGTTCAGTCTTCTTTGGAACAGCAGAAGGTACCCAGACATTCATTGATTTCTTAGACTTTTAATCGTTTACAGCCCCACATCCTTACACAATGGGGTCTCCTCAGGTCTACGTCCTTTCCCTACGTTTATTTTTCTTGTCGGACTTGTTATAAAGACAGATATGTTCTTAAGTTTGCAGATGACTTGGAAATAGAAAGCCTTGAGCACAATTGGGAACATAGTGGTAGGAGAATTTGGCAGTTGGTTTCTTTCCTACAGCTGAATGTGTTCAAGAGATTGACTGTCGAAGGGCACCCACTTCTCTCGCTCCTTCCACTATTAAGTGGAAGCCTGTAACTGCAGTCCAGCATTACAAATACTTGGGAACTATCTTGGGAGAACGTTGATGCCAAAATCAATTTTATTTAGAAAAAATCAAACCAAAGATTGTTTTTCTGAAGGGAAGCTAGGAAGTTTTAACGTTGACAACCCTCTGCTTAAAAAGAGTTCTATACTTCTTTTATTGAGTCAGTTTTAACAAGTGATATGATCTGGTGGTTTGGAAATCTCAGTGTGAGAAACAAACTGGTGTCAAGAGAGCCACACAGAAACCCTTCTTATTGGACTCCAATTATTTATATAGTGAATATAATTTCCCTCTGTCAAGGCGCAGGTTTATTCTCCCTCGAGGTGACACAGATAGATACATGGGGTATTTTGTTCCATCAGCTATTGGCTTTTTAAACAAGTACCTTAACTTTCTGGAATGGAAGTGCAATGGGGGATTTAGGGGTTTCGTGGGTCATCCTCCCGAGTTTTTAACCCCATTTACGCCAGGTATATGCACAATTTTTTCTTGCCATTTGATAATATATACCTATATACCTATATACAGTACACCTATATACAATTTAAAATCTTTACATCATTTGGGGGAAAACATTACAAATCATCTTGTAGAGCCTCAATCCTATTTGGTATCTAATCGTTCTCCAACCTTCCGAAACTACAACGCAACAAATGTTGAGGATGACTAATTTTCACGCCTGCTACCTGAAAAGTAAAAAGAAAAACTCTGGTATTACTAATTTCAAGTTAGATAACATACAAAAGTAGGGTATGAATTTGGCATAGACAGCATTACTAATCTTGAAATTCGTTTTTTGTAAAAACTATGCTGTTGTAGAGTTCACAGAGTGAATGTGAATCCATGCCATAATAACTGGGGCTATAAGGGAATAGCTTAGTGGAAGCAATAGCATAGAACGACCTCCATGATAATGTTAGGGCAGACATAAATCAGATCGGTTGCAAGCTGGTAGACTACCAGGACCATGAAAATCGGAGAAAAAAAGTTTCTCCACCAGTAATATAACTTTCATAGGCACTCCTCAAATTAATCCATTTAAGCATAAATCTACCATGAGAAATGTCTTGATAAAATAACCAAAAGGGCATTGCAGAGGGGAAACTTAAACCTTTGCTCATAGAAAACCATTGTCTTCTTTGAGCAATCGCATAGAAGTGATGTTGACCAATAAATCAGACGATGCACAGGCAATTTATTGATGTTCCCGCAGTAGTGGTCTAGACCAGCCTTGAAATAAAATCCTGAGTCCTCTTGGTCTTGACCGAGACAAGACCAAGTAAAAATGCGGTTAATTGCGAGACGAGAAAAGACCTTCAAAGAGTGGCCTTGAGATCTTGAGAGCTTTATATAAATTTGTCTAACATGTAGCATTCATGATTATGTCTCTGACCAGTTTTGTGGTATGCCTTTGCTCTCCATCTGTCTGTCTGTCCAATGGCCCGAACTCACCCTGATCATCCATCCTCCTCATCCCCCCTGACTCAACTATTATCCCCAACTCCACTTAATGTTTTTAGCTGCTGTGGACAGAAAGCCCATTTAGACCCTATGTGTGTGTGTGTGAGTGTGTGTAAAACGGTCCTTCTGCGTCCATTTTGGGAGGCGAGGTGCGTCAGAGCGTGAAGGCTAGCTGTCGGTCCGAATTACATTCAGTTGCTGGGCATTCTGTGTGTGTGTGTGTGTGTGTGTGTGTGTGTGTGTGCGTGTGTGCGTGTGCGTGTGCGTGTGTGTACGTGTATGCGTGTATGTGTGTGTGTGTGTCGGAACACAGCCTCAGTGGTGTAAAACAAAATGAAGGAATCTCTGTCTTTTTCCTTATCTGTCATTGCTGCCTTTTAATCACAAAACACACACGCACACACGCCTCCTATCTCTTTCTCATGGGTTCTCCGCATTGCACAAGATGCATGTTTGTGCTCTCACCCAGCAAAACACACACAGACACACACACATACACACAAACACACACACACACACACACACACACACGCGCACACACACACACACACACACACACACACACACACACACACACTCCAGTACACTCCAGACACACTTTGTTGCCATTCTTACATCTAAAATTTCTTCCTGTTTTTCAGTTCCGCTGCTCAGATATGACCTCTTGTAACCTCTATGGACAGGCCCCGTGTGTGTGTGTGTGTGTGTGTGTGTGTGTGTGTGTGTGTGTGTGTGTGTGTGTGTGTGTGTGTGTGTGTGTGTGTGTGTGCAGTCGTTGAGAAAGAGATCAAGAAAGCATGATGGGGGGGGAAACTTTTTTATTTTTAAATGCAGGACCATGTGACCAAAAACTTTGCAACTCCAAACATACAGTACGAGAGCGTGTTTGCGTGTCCGTGTGTTTTAGAGCTCCAGCAGCGGACCAGGATATCGGTCAATGAGCATTACGCTCCCTTACACACCGCTAGTGCATTTACAGTTCAGGCGGGACGCTCTCCAGGATGAATCTCACAGTGCCAAAAAAAAGACACGGTCCGCCACCCTTTCAAACAACTAAGCATAATACCAACCATTGTGAATACAGAAACAACTGACAAAGAGCTACATATTCCTGAGGTATTTTCTATTATACCTGTGGTAATGTTGGTGGCATTTTTCTTAAAAATTTGTAGACCAATAGGAGTCAACCAGACCATGTTTCTCTACATGTTGAATTCAACGTAACCACGGCAAAAAGCTCATTTGACCGTGAACGTTTTTAAACGAGAACGGGGGGATTGCCTCTAAACAGCTCTGAACATGGTGACGATGGCGGCTCGCAGCTAACGGCGCTAACGGCGCTAAAAGCACAGACAGCGGCAAAAGTGCTGATAGAGCCAACAGCTTTTATCCGAGGGAGAAGAAGAGGGTGGGAGCTACGCCTCTGCAGCATTCCTGTCTGCGTTATCAGCTGTAACCGGCGGATGAGTGCAGCGCAGAGCGGCGGCCGTTAGCTAGCCGGTGTGGCACGCTCACGTGAAACTAAAAGAATGCGCGGCCGGCCAGGCCATTCTCTGCTTTGGTAGACGTTACTATACACTATATCTTTATTACATCTTTGCTGCTATATTAATTATCTGAATGTCAAATCTAGCGCCTTTAACCACAATAATTTCTTTTTCTCACAACATATCAAAACAACAAGAATATTATTGGGGGTCATGGTAATTTCTGTTCTTATTAGATAAAAGAAGAACACATTTCTGTGTCGAAATGTAGAAGAGAAAATAAGAAAACAACAACAAAACCCAAAAGGTCTGTTACATTTCTTGAGAAATAGGAAATGTCAAGATTCAATATTTGTAGGATAGAACAAAAAAAAAAAGAACTGAATTTCTCTAGACATGGAGAAGCTGAGGGCTCAGTGAATGTCTCGGTGTGGTGACAGAGCAGTGGAAGTTGAAAGCAGGTCGAGGAGGGTTTCAGAGGGCGCCAGGTCGAATCGAGACTACCGCAGGCTTCAGGCTGAGCTGCCACGGGGCTGCGGTGACAGCGTTCTCACACCAGTCACTTCCTCAGCCTTCTCACGCTATGCGGCTCGCTGAGCTGTCAGTATCGCTCTGTGGCCACATACGAATGTGCACCATCTCTTTTACGATAGCCACGGTTATATTAGCAAAGCTTTCATGTTTCATTTTCTTCCCTTTTGCAAGAGAATACATATTTTTACACTCACAGCTTGTTTGAAACAGACAGAAAAAGAATACATGCCATTGTATAAAACATGGGATTCATGCACCGTACCTGAAGAAAAACATCCTGTTATTGGAGGTATGGTAGAGTGGACTTGCTCTTTTCATTAAATACCTGTACTGGGATGGCCTCTAGTGGCTGGGGCTGGATACTACAGCAGATCTGCAGATTGGAGAGAAGTAAACTGTCAACTGGATCAAGTTTTTCGAAGTCCAAATAGGCTTGCGGCATTACCTGTAGTATTAACATTTTACAGCAAAAGGCAGCAAATTTAAGTCAACAAATTATTAAATAAATAAATAGAAACTGTTCATTGGTTAGTGCATGATTTGAAGAACTAAACAAAACTGTCATCACAAACAAAGCTTTATTTATTTATTCGAGCATTCACAATCACTCAAAAACAACTGGGAGAGGTGTAGCTCTCTCTCTCTCTCTCTCTCTCTCTCACTCTCTCTCGTTGACCATCCTTTCACTTCCCTGTTGTTTCCCTTCTGCTGCGGATTGCTACAATGGGGGGGAGGATCGATTTGGGACAAGAGTTTTATTTACAACCAAGAAAAGCAAACAGTGGTGTGATCTGTCTATCGATCTCCGATCTGTTTTAGTCCCATGGACAGCGCCACAACTGCTGCGGGGCTTCAATCAGATGCAAACATATTAAGACATGCAATGCATCTTGATTCATTAGTCGAGGTGTTGGTACTGTTGTTCTCATCCAGCATTCGAAGCTATACCTTTAAAAAACAATGCGCTGTAATTCATATGTTGTCCACGTAACCATGAACGAGGAAGTATAAAGACCGCCGAAGCACACATCGGGTTGGAATGGAGGTGGATGGGTCCAACAAAAAAAATATCTTTCAGCCAGGAGACAGCGAAAGTTATAACGACGATTTATTTGTCACGCAACTTGCGTACTTCAGTAACAGCATTTTTCGTTGTTTTTTTATAACCTAAACGACGACCTTTTTCTAAACCTAACTAAGTCGTTTTCTTGCCTACATCTAACTAAGTATTTAACAATCTTTTCCTAAAAGTTTAGTTATTAAAGACTGAAAAGGGCACGTGTTGCAGGCTTTCGTAGGAAAACTCCCTTTTCGTTAGAGATCATATGGACTTGTATGAGGATACGTCGGAAATGTGCACAAACCTGTGTCAGTTTCTTGCTGCCTGTGCAAGCCATGTCCATGAAATAACTGTGGGAAGGTTTCTATTCAGAGGTGTGTGTTTACGTAGTCAGGCCTGTGACCTTACATCGACATCCCTTGAGATGAATATCCCGCCTTGTGTTTAACACAGACTGATGCGATACTGGGAGCGTCCTCGTGTCGGGTTGTGTTGCATTAGAAATCAAAAACTGTGGCGGAAACAGCCGTTCATCACAGGCTCCAAAAACAACACGGCGAATTGTACTCACAGAAAACCCAGAAAATACCGAGGCCTGAAGCATGAACTACCGCTGTATGTATCTGAGACAAAGATCTGATGCACTGTGGAGTCGATGAGTAAATGGCTGACAGGTGTGTGCAGAGTCGGGAGAGGTGATGAGCTGATGGCAGGTGTGTAGGTAGACTGGGCCCAAGCTGACAGCAGGACATGAAGAGACCCCCCCACACACACTCACACACACACACGCACACACATCTACAATCACACACACACACACACACACACATCTACAATCACACACACACACACATCTACAATCACACACAGAGACAAGGTGAGGACACGGAATACAAGAGCAGTGGGGGACACTTGGAAACACGAAGGAGAAGGAGACGCAAGAGCCACTGACACCAGCCGGAGCACAGCTTGTTTGACAGAAAGCCCGACTCCCGACCGCGATGTCAAAATGAGTTAATGTTATGTCTAACGTTATAGCGTTGCTTCAAAGCCCCCCTCAGTCCTTCAGCTCTTAAAACCTCCAATCCAGCGTGGGCAGGTTATAAAGCAGGAAGCTTTTCTACATTGTCTCCTTTGATGGAGCACCACATTTCTTTATAAATGTTGCCAACAGTGCTGCACAAAATCTCACTTGATACAGGGCAGGGTGGACATGAGGCACCTGCAGGTATTTCGTGGCCTGTCCTGATAGTCTCTTGAAGCGGCTGCTGTTGTCCTTTCACCACCCTAATGGCCAGCCTCTTTTTCCGTCGATGACAGGCTCCCTCATGCATGTCTCGAGCTCTTCAAGGATCCCCCTTGGGCGCCTGTGCATGACCGCTTGAAGGGAGCATGGTGTCATACAGACTGTCGAGAAGACTCTGGGCCTGGTCCTTCACTCTCTGCCTTTTGGGGGGTCTCCCGCCCGGCCTCTTCCGTGAGTCAGGCTCTGGCCTGGGTTAGTGTCTGTGGTGACGTGGGTCGAGCAGACATGCGAGCGCCACCTCTTTCAGCTCCTGTGTATTCCCAGGGCATCAAATACCGAGGCTTTGTCACGCCCCTCAGATTCTGATACTGACGAGGCACCCTTTAACATACCGTTAAAAACAAATAACAAACCTTTAAAATACACCCATCTACATTATTATTAGATACTCAGAGAAAACGCTACGGGAGTGTGATGACAAGGTATAAAGACCGGAAAAGAAACCACACAGGGCATTTGGTAGTGGTAGTACATCAAGCAAATGTAGGACTTTCACCCAGGAGACAGCTATTCGTGTCCTGAAGTTTCACTTTACAACCGTAGTATTTTTAATCTGGATAATCATAATCTGGATTCCTCTACTGGTGGGTCCCTGTGACTAAAGCATTTTCAGGGTTATCTCTTCCATTGGCGTCAGTGTTTCCACCAAGTTGGCTGCCACATCCCACTCCACCGCAGTTGGACATGTGAAATGCCCATGGTCACTTGAATAGGCTGGGATGGCTCTCTTGCTCTGGCATCCTCAGGAGCATGTGTAGTGTGGAGTTAAACCTGGTTGGCAGAGTCTGGAAAACGAATGCTGAGGGACTCCAACTTCCCCCTGAAGGACAGGGAGCTGTTGTGTTGAAAGTGTGTGGCTGTTCTTCCACCACCACCCTCTGGGAGGTTGAGGCCATCGTTAATGATCTTTCGAAGTGCGTGACGACTGCAGCTCAGGTGAGGCATCTCCACAAGCCCGATACCATTTGCAATGTTTGCGCCACTGTCCTTGAATACAAAGGATGTTCCATTACTCAAGCACGGTGGAGAAGACCTGACACAACAAGGACTCTATGTTTCCAGTTCCTGTGGATGAAATGAGCATGAGGGCTTCTTTTGGACATAGTCGTTGTGAGGTCACCAATTGGTTCGTGGATTGTGGTTTTGATTCAACATTTTCACCGTCGCCGTCTTGGAATTTGGCCGTCACTATCTTGGTTTCTTTGCAACCAGTGAGTGGAAGAGAAAGATGCCGTATATGGCTCTGATAGCAGTAGTTTAGGGCACTTCCACATTGGCTTCTCTTTTCAGAACCAAAAGTTGCCGCCTGATTCAACCCAACAGCAATGCCATTTTCTGCATTTTACACAGCGACAAGTTGCTTTATTCTTGCTCTATTCTTTCAACTGTTAATCCAGAATTTTTTGTTATTATGTATTTATCATGCAGATTACCATCTACTTGACTTTTGTAAATTGTATTACTTCAATATAAAGTTATGAAACGGACAGCTTCACTACTTACAGGCAGTAAATTATTGTGATATAACTTGTCCTTTTCAGTGCAGGGTTCGCTTTTCTGGCAACACACCGTCTCCTGTGTCATGATCTTGGTTTTCACTTGGTTTTGTTGCCTGTATTGAGATCCCTGCCTATTGTGTCCTGTGTTTGTTTGTCTTCCTGTTTTTGTGGTTTCGTTCTTTTTTTGCTGTGGATCAGCTGTGTTGTATAAGTCTAGTCAGCCTTGCTCTGTCTTCTGGACTTTTTTGTTTCATTTGTGGTTCTTCTGATAGCCCTTTTGTCTGTTTTGTAAAATTAAAAACATCGAAACTTATGCTCTTGGCTTCCATTAAAACCCTTAATTGTTCAAAAGGAGGATTTTGAAGAAGTGAGCCCAGTCTTTGGAGAGCCACAGTTTGCGTTTTTGATGAGGTTGTAATACTTGAACAGGAACCAATGTTTCCATCTGACATTACCCCAGCTGTACGAGAGAAGGAACAAGTGTTCTAGCTTTAGCGGTTAAGCTCTGAAATGATAATGTGAATATGAATTCCTCTTAATTTTCTTCTATGTATGGTATTCTCACAAGATGTGTGAGTGAGCAGAAAACTGCACTGCAGCACTTCCTCTCTGTCTCTCTATCAAGCCTTTAAATCCCCTCAAACTTATCTGTGAGCTGTTATGAAGTTAAATAAAAAAAAACATAAACAACATGCATTTAGGTAAGTACCAGTTGGTCAGAGCAAAACATTGTATGTGAAAATCATGTTCAGCATTTCAGATTCTGTGCTGCTCAGATATTCAGGTTTTGAACATTGATTGCTTTTTAAAATATTTGTCCTTTTGCCACTTGCAGACAAAACAGCTTTCAATTGAATCTCAGATGAGAACATAAAAACAAAAATGAAAAGGCCAAATATTTCAGGAGCTGGTGGGAACCAACACATAATGACTTGCTGAGCCCCGACCCCCTGAGTTACTGTCACTAAGTCTGTCAAGCTTCCCATTCTCACCTTGAACAAAAGCAGTTTACAAAAACCAAGGTGGGAGATTTACCCTCAAAATTCTTGGTAACTTTTGAAACTGCATGTCATTGATTTCAAACAGTTCTTATTTCTAGTTCTTATTTGTTATTGGCTGAATTGAATGACTCAACTGTAGCCCGGTGGATTCTTAAGTAGCGCTTAAATGTTGGTTGAAAGGTTCTTTAAAGGGATCTTAAATGTGCACTTGATGGCTATTTGTATTATATCTTGCAGGTAGCAAGTACATTTTAGTAATTTTGAGGTTCTTTCTACTGTACTTCTACTCCACTATATTGAAGATGGAAATATTGGTGTATCAATGTACATAAATGGGTATGACTGATTAGATAGTTAGATAGGTGGCAACTTGCATGGTAGCCTCTAAACATAATCCAAAGTAGTAAAGTTACGATAGGGTTTGAAGGAGTTATACTGTATTTATTATACCATGTTAACAAAAAGATGGTTACGCGCGTCACACTCACGCGATCACGCACTCTTGTTATTTTATATTATATTTTATAGAGGCTTGGGTGTCGTTGTCTAGTGCAACTCGAAAGGAACGAGCTCAGTCAGAGAAGTGTGTCTGCGCAGAAGCTCTCTGAACTCGTCGGCAGCGCGCAGACGCGGCGCTTCACCGCGCGCTTACGTCCGCGCACCGGGGACGAGCACTGGCGTGCCCCCCGTCGGACGGGTGCCCCTTTTGCGGTCTCTCACCCTCGGGGTCGCGCGTTACTGGCGTCCCCGGGGAGAGGGAAGGGAAGGAGATCCGCGGGAGAAGGGGGAGGGAAGCGGTGATCAAGATCCCCCATTTTAGTTACCTGTTAGGCCTGATGGGGGACTCGCCCACGGAGGTGTGCAGCCGAGGTACGGGGAGAGAGGCGGAGTCCCCTCCTCTCCCGGGCTCGTGTCGGCACCACCCCCCGCTATATGCCTCGTTGAGTCCTCCGCTGAGAGAAACCTGGTTTATAATTAGCCTTAGGACTATCTTACCACGAAACCCAACAAAAATGTATACCTTCGTTATTTATTTATGTATTTATTCATAGCGCGGTATAGAGCTCGGGTAGCGGTCGTTACAAGTCTAATAATATGTGACAAACCCTGCGAGGAGATCCAACAGTATTAATCTCTCTCCCGGCCTGTAGACACGAGAGGTCCGGCCAGGAGCCAGGGGTCAGGGGTCAACCAGTACTATTTCTCTCCTTAATACAGTAAATTATATGCAGGGTATGTAGATGTAGATTAATATCAGTAGGTGTAGCCGTGGGGATGTAGCTCAGACTCAGCTCAGGGCTGGAGGATGGACGGAGTGAAGACCTCGCTCTCGGCAGGTGATGGCTCACTTCAGTCGACGGAGTGGAGAAACGCTCAATAAAGCTACAAACGCACTATTTGGTTAAAACTGCAATGCAGTAGATATTTATTTTAACACAAGATAGAATAGGGTTATAGCTAAATAATTCGCAACACCCGTAAATAAGTTTTAAAACTCGATCAAAATGAGCAAAGTGTTTGCCAAAAAGTACGGAGATTTGAAAAGTCAATATCTAAGACCTGACGTATCGGGATCGATCTTCTTCTGTCGAACCTTTTCATTACTTATGGGGAAGCATATATACCGTTTTGCATACAGCAAATGCCCCCACACCCCCCCTTCCTCGGATGCTCGGGACCGTCGGGGGACAGGCCGGTCATTCTTACTTCCTCTACTCATGCAGTGTTGGCCCTCGGGCTAATGGGGATTTACCCCCCCCCCCTTCTCCTGAACTTTGGAGAAGCTCCTGAACTTTTGACTCTTGTTAGAATTTCTTTAATATCAAATTCTAACTGACTCTCCGGACTAGCTGGTAACACCTGCTCATAGCTCAAGCCAATGTGGAACACATCAACAATATCATACAGTGACCACTCATGGTTACATATTAATACAAGACATCTTAGTAAGTCATATTAAAAAGGAATGACATCTTAATACAGAGTATACCAGTTACATACATCAAGCATAGAATATATATGTAGATTTATATTTATTTATTTATATTTATTTATTTATAAATTTAATTTATAATGCACTCTTCATTCATAAGAATCTCAGAGTGCACAGAGCCAGTACATAGTACATAGTTAAAACAGACTATATTTAAAAACATAGTTAAAACAGACTATAGTTAAAAAATATAGTTAAAAACAGACTATATGTAAAAACATAGTTAAAACAGACTATAGTTAAAAACATAGTTAAAACAGACTATAGTTAAAAACATAGTTAAAACAGACTATAATAAAGAAAGAAATAGCTGACAGATTTAACACAGAGTAAAAAACGCCTTCCTGAATAAAAAGGTTTTTAGGCCAGTCTTAAAAGAGTCCAGTGTCTGTGTTGCCCTTATGTGTTCAGGGAGACTGTTCCAAAGCCGCGGTGCTGCCGAGCAAAAGGCCCGGTCCCCCATGGTGTGGAGCTTAGTGTTGGGGACCCGAAGGAGCGATCTGTTTGTGGACCTGAGGGTGCGGGTGGAGGTTTGGGGAGTGATGAGTTCCTGTAGGTAGGGAGGTGCTTGTCCGTTTATGCATTTATGGGTGAGTAGTAGGACTTTGTAGTCAATCCAGAATGAGACAGGGAGCCGGTGTAGTGAGTGTAGGATGGGTGTTATGTGCTCATGTTTACGGACTCTCATCAGGATCCTGGCAGCGCTGTTTTGAATGTTTTTTGATATTCTTGGCAGCGACCCCGGTGAATAGTGAATTACAGTAGTCCAGTCTTGAGGAGATAAAGGCTGGACGAGCTTCTCTGCATCTGACAGGGTTAAAGTGGGGCGGAGTTTGGAGATGTTTTTAAGATGATAAAAGGAGGTTTTGCATAGGTATTTTATGTGGTCATTAAAGGTCAGGTGAGGGTCAAACCTAACTTCCAGATTGGTAACTGTGGAGGAGAGGGGTATGACCTGACTGTCAAAGGTGAGATGAGTTATGGAGGATGACTGAACCTGGTGTGGAGTGCCAACAAGGAGGGCTTCGGTTTTGTTTCTGTTTAACTGTAGAAAGTTGTTGCTCATCCCTTTATCTCCCCAAGACAGGCGGTGAGACATGACATGGCTGCAGAGGGGCTTGGGGCAGTTTTTATGTAGAGCTGTGTGTCATCAGCATAACAGTGGAAGGACATCCTATGTCTGCTGATGACACGACCGAGGGGGAGCATATACATAATGAAGAGGATGGGGCCGAGGACCGACCCTTGCGGAACACCACAGGAGACAGGAAGTGGTCTGGACTTGCATCTTCCCAGTGAGACATATTCAGTTCTGCCAGAAAGGTAGGACTGAAACCACTTGAGTGCAGAGTCTGATAGTCCGATGGTGGTGTGGAGGCGCTCTAGGAGGATAGTGTGATCCACTGTGTCAAATGCAGCAGTCAGTTCCAGGAGGATGAGGAGTGAGGGTGATCCTGCATCGGCTGTCATCAGCAGGTCATTCGTCACCCTGAGCAAAGCTGTTTCAGTGCTGTGGGCTGAACGAAATCCTGACTGGAATTTTTCAAATAAGTTGTTGTGTTTGAGGTGGAGTAAACACATCCCCTATATAGGTACCCTATCGCCAGGTTAGCGGCTCCCGTTATGCGGTTTGCAGAGGTAAAACACCTGAGCCCTATGAAACATTATTATAAGAAATAAAACATCTGGATAAAACATAATTAATGCAGAACCAAGTTTACAAATTGACTCCGCTTTGGTTTACAACTCGTGAAATGTGTGTGTGCTGTCCGGCAGTCATTGAGAGGGCAAAGTCGTTAAAACTCACCACCACCTTCACCACTATAGTGGAGTCTTTCTTTATGGATGATGTACCGAGCCCTCTAGCCCTGAGGCCCTCTAGCCCTGAGGCCCTCTAGCCCTGAGGCCCTCTAGCCCTGAGGCCCTCTAGCCCTGAGGCCCTCTAGCCCTGAGGCCCTGACGATTCACACTTACATGTGTTTGTTGATTGCTTCTTCTGACCTACAGCCCGATGACGCATAGCTACATATGTGTCTTTTTATTGCCTATTCATACAGCGTTCTCTAACTGGTGACCGGTACCTTAGTTAACCGATTGACTAACTCCATAGTCTGTGATAAATTCACATTAAATTCTAGGCCTTCCAACAACCAGATAAACGTCAGACTGATTAATAAGATAGTGAACTATTACATTAATGTATGCTACCTGCATTTTTATAGCGGGTTCCTTTTAGAGCCAGTGTGCATGGTAAATGGACTGTACTTGTATATCTCTTTTCTAGTCTTCTGACCACTCAAAGCTCTTTCACACTACGTGTCATCATTCACCCATTCATACACTGATGGGAGGAGCTACCATGCAAGGTGCCACCTGCCCGTCAGGACTAGCTAACCATTCATGCACTCCAGAAACAGCCTGTCTTGCCCTAGGACACATCAACATGGACTAGCAGAGTCGGGGATCGAACCGCCGATCATTTGATCGAAGGACAACCCTGCTCTACCACTGAGCCACAGTCGCCCTATTTTAATTGCAAACTCTGAACATAACTTTCTCTGGGGCAGGTTAGGTGTGCAGCACAAGTTACAATGGCGATCTAACCAGGTAAAATTCTGAATTTAGGTTCAACATAGCTCGCAAGTCCACTATTCTCGCTTTGTGGCACACCCCTCTGTTGAACTTTCTTTTGATCACCAAAAATTGTAAGAGGCAGAATCAGGTATACTGTAGATGTGTTGCTGAGATTTAGTACTCTGATTTTAGCTGAAACAAAATGGCAGAAAATAAAGAGGAAGCTTTCCAGGGAGAGGAATCTTTCCAGGAAGAGGAAGCACTGAGCAGTGTGGAGGTTTTTTTTTTTTTGCATCGTGGTTTTAACTTCATTTTTCTGTCGTCTGTTCTGTCACTGAGTAATGTGTCAGCCATGGGGATCATACAACAGAGAAACCTTCGCTATTTGGCCATTGGTAAGACTTATTCCCAAATTGTATCTGGAAATATGCTTTTTTGTATGGTACAGCAGTTTTACTGTATGGTATAAACATGAAGTCTCTTAAGACTACATTTTCAGTTTAAAGCTCCTTCACTTTATTTGAATTATCAAAGGAATCCAAAACACAACGAGGCAAACTTTTATTTCTGCACTTCTCAGCTTGCTGAATGTAATGAGCCATACCATTTTTTCTCTTCTCTATATAGTCTCTTTTCTCTTGACCTCAACTTCACCTGCTGCAGGTCAGTCGGTTCTACGGTGTGATGCATAAAATCGAATAGTTTTCAGTTTATATTCTTTGTAAATAACTTAAGATTTATTTGTTATGTTGTTTCTTGTGTTTCTGATAGATGCTCAGATCAGACTAGTTGGGTCTGGATCTACTCGTTGCTCTGGAAGAGTTGAAATCTATTACAACAATGTCTGGGGAACAGTATGTGACGACGAGTGGGACACAAAGGATGCTAATGTAGTATGCAGACAGTTGGACTGTGGTGCGGCACTGAGTGCTTCTATGTCAGCCCAGTTTGGTGAAGGAACCGGACAAATCTGGCTTGATGATGTGCACTGTTCAGGAACTGAAAGATCTCTAACTGAGTGTGGGCACAATGGATTTGGGTCACACAACTGTGGACACGGTGAGGACGCTGGTGTGGTCTGTTCAGGTGAGAAACATTTTGAAATGATTTTCACAAAGTCAGCTAGATTTCTGGCTTGCAAATGTTCAAAATGTGTATAGCAATCCATCCAATAGTGGTCAAAACAATTTAATTAAAAACGAAAAATGCCAAACTCAAGGTGGCGCTAGAGGTGAATTCAATGGAGAACCATGAATGTCTACCAAATTTCATGACAATTCATCCAATAGTTGTGAAGATATCTTAGTCTGGACCAAAATGGTGGACTCACAGGCCAACACACCAACATTGTCATCCATAGAGCCATGTGCTAGCTAAAATACAACACTTACAAAAGCGAAAACACAAATATAAAGAGAAAAGCATTACAAATTCAAAATGCTGAAAATACCCAAGCACACATATGACTGAAACAGAAGTAACACAACTGTAAATGTTTATTTTTGGAGAGCCTCTTTCTCCTCTCAAACAAACACACATCATCTTAGTGTGTGTGTGTGTGTGTGTGTGTGTGTGTGTGTGTGTGTGTGTGTGTGTGTGTGTGTGTGTGTGTGTGTGTGTGAGACAACTAAAGTTAGAAAACTGGTCGGGATGATCAAGGTAGTAAATTTGAAATTTGATTAGTCTTTATTAATGAATAAAATGTATTCATTCATTTAATTAATTCCTACCTGGGTGAGAATAAGAAAATGGCAACAAAAAAATGATAAAAAATACCATGAACATTTTGATAGTTAATTTGAACAAAATAAAGTAATAAAATGATCTCACAGGAATACGGGAAATGACAATGACTTCTTAACATGCCACCACCACATTACGTGGTGGTGGCACGTTATGTATACAATTATGTGCTGCCACCACGGAAACAATGTAATGTTAAGTTTAACATGTCACAAACGTCGATAACATCACTTCACAATAACTCAACAACACTTAAATGTTAACGTTGCTGAAAGTTCTGTGTTCATTTGACCCATCCAGCTCCCCTTCAGCTAACCACAGCTCTGAGCGTTGCATATTCATAGAGATGTGTTTCATTTGTCCACCACGACGAAGGATCCTAATTGACTTTCCATTGGCATTGTTTCAGTGGTGCCGATACGTACTTTTAACATATAATGTGCCACCACTATTTAATGCGCTGAGGTCGTGGCTATTTAACGTATTTCTGTGAGATGAGGTTGTTTTCACGCTGTTAGCTCAGTCAGCAACGTTGTTTGCACTGTTTGTGCTGTTAGCACTGTTGGCTGCGAGCCATTGGCTCAGCCGTCACCATGTTGAGAGCCGTGTGGAGGCAATATATATATACTCTGAATTACCTTTAAACAACTCAACTCCAACTCAACAGCTTTTAAGTGCAACATATATTTTGAAAAAGGCTTCAAGTTCATTTGAAAAGACCCAAAAGTCAACAACCAACTCTGCTACCTTCAGCATGAATAAAGTCAACTTTGACAACGAAGGATGGTACCAGTGTCAGCACAAGACCAGGGTTTCAAGTCAAAACGTTATCTCCCCCTTAAGTGACTCTGTCAGACTCTCTGTTACTGGGAAGGAAATTCATCCATTCCCTGAGCTTGATGTTTCCCTTGTTTGACATTTTCTCATTTGCTTTCTTAATACAAATTAGATGAGAGGACTGACCTCTAACTCTCAACAAGAAAAAAGTATTTCCCAGAATGGTTAACTTTTCTTATGACATAAAAGGAAATTTATTAGACACATCAAGAAGGCTGTTGAACTGGTACTTTTTATAGTGTCTGCATCCAAAATTCATTGGATATTTCATCAGTCCAAAAACTATTCCTTTGACATAAAAGGGAATTTAGCGAACTAAAACCAGAAAGGTACATCTCAGCTCAAAGTCAATCCATTCATCACTCTAAGATTGTGTTTTGTTTTTCAGTGAGCCTCCCAAAGCCCAGCATCTCCATCAGTCCTGTAGGTGGTGTTACCTGGGGTCAGGACGCTGGCATCACTTGTTCTATCTCAACTCAGCATTTAGGTGGAACATTCATTCTGCAGCAGACCTCAGGCTCATTCAGAAAGACCCAAACATCAAGTACCAACTCTGCTACCTTCAACATCTTGCAAGTGAACTTTGGAAACGAAGGCTCATACAAGTGTCAGTATCAGACAAGGGTTTCAAGTCGAGACTTCAGCTCCCACTTAAGTGACTCTGTCAGACTCTCGGTTACTGGTAAGGAAATTAATCCATTCCCTGAACTAGATCTCTCCTTGTTCAACATGTTTGGAAATAAACTTATTCTTTGTGTTTCTTGTAAAGAGTGAGATGTCAATTTTCTCATCTAACTCTCAAAAAGAAAGAGCATAAGTATTTCCCAAAACTGTTAACTATTCCTTTGACATAAAAGGAAATTCAGCAAACTAAAAGAAACGAGACAAGTATACCTCAGCTCACTCAAAGTCAATCCCTTCATCACTCTGAGATTGCGTTGTGTTTTTCAGTGAGCCTCCCAAAGCCCAGCATTTCCATGAGTCCTGCCGGGGAGGTAACCTGGGGTCAGGACGCTGGCATCACTTGTTCTATCTCAACTCAGCATTTAGGTGGAACATTCATTCTGCAGCAGACCTCAGGCTCATTCAGAAAGACCCAAACATCAAGTACCAACTCTGCTACCTTCAACATCTTGCAAGTGAACTTTGGAAACGAAGGCTCATACAAGTGTCAGTATCAGACAAGGGTTTCAAGTCGAGACTTCAGCTCCTCCTTAAGTGACTCTGTCAGACTCTCGGTTACTGGTAAGACAAATTAATGAATAAATAAAATAATACAGCACAATAAATAATACAGAAAAGCAATTACAATTACAGACACATTTCACAAGGTAGGTTTCTTAAAGCAATAATCTTCAATTTTCAATTTAGGTGCTGTACTGATTCATTTGAGCCTTAAAAGCTATGTTCATGTTGTTGACATTTGTTGCACAACATTTTGTTTAGTTTTAGCACATTTTTCTGTCTAAAGCCGTTATTTCTGCACATTTGCAGATAAATATCAGGCGACACTAATAATATCCTATTTGTAGAATTAGATGACAGCGGTGGCTGCGTAGTAGTGATGGGGGGGTGGAGGGGGAGGGGGGGGTTCAAGTAGGCTTACTATAAAATTGTGGGTTTGGGCGGGACTTTCGGAGTAAGTTATTAATAACTTGCAGAAATTGCGTGTAATAATCCACCTTCCATTTTCTCGTCCCCCCTTCTGACGAGTTGTTTTCACGAAAGAAAGTTAACATGTCATTTCATCAGATGGGTCGCTTTATTCAAGCTGAGGATTTAGTTTGAGGATTTATAAAAATAAAATTAGCGCGATTAAACACTAAATGTCAACATAATATTTGTTTGTTCACAAGGATTCTCCGCAGGGCACATTTAAGTAATTGGCATCTTTGTATAATAACGGTTCATCCCGCCACACCGTATTTAAAAAATATTGAAGTTGTTGTGCAGCAGTTTATCTTTACTTGCTGAATTTTATATTCTCTTTATACTATTTGTCCCTTTTGCTCTCAGTGCCGCTGCAGCAGCCCAGCATCTCCATGGCGTCTCCTAACGGAGGGCTGGTCTGGGGCCTCGAGGGTGCCGAGGTCACCAGGGGTTACAGCTTTGTCTTCACCTGCTCAATTTCCTCCCATTACCCTGGGGGTGTTTTCTCTCTCATCTCCTCCGGCCTCACCAGCACCAAGCCAGCGTTCAACCACTCGGCCTCCTTTGACTTCCCTGTGGCCGAGTATGAGCACCTGGGGAACTACAGCTGTGTGTATGAAGTCACACTGTCTGCACGGAGATTCACTTCCACCATGACAGCCTCGATTACTGTCATCATTAAAAGTGAGTAGAGGGTAGAATTTAAACTAAACACTGCTATATTTTAGGGACAATAGGGGATTGATATAGGCCACTACTTACTGTGTATAGCTGCATCAGCAGCACAACCACTATTGACAGACTGGGATTCTCAATAAAACCACAGCAGAAGGAGAAATAATGAGCTGCTTGGCTTGTGCATGTACCAACCCATATAACATTGTTTTATTTCATGTCAGTTAAGATTGGCCTCCGGACAAAACCAGTCACATTTTGTTCAACATGCTGTAGTGCAACAGCAGTGGTGACCATTGGACCATTACCCTCTATTCACCCCCCTAGAGGAAAATTGCCACAATGTTTTGTTTTTATCCAAGCCCCCAGGAAGAGCACCGGACTTTGAAGCAAACTATTTTACATTGTGGACGAACTGTGGAATTACAATTTCCGGGTCCGTCGCGTGATGCCATGGGGCCCAAAAAGACTTCTTCCCATAGACTTACATTGGGAAAGAAATGTCTGTAACTCAGTGGATAAGTTTTTTGTTGTTGTTTTTTTTTAAGTAAACTATCTCTCCATTAGTGCATGGTGGTGTAATAGCTAGCACTGTTGCCTCACAGACTAGGTTTGATTCCTGGGAGAGACGGCCCTTCTGTGTGGAGTTTGACGGGTTCTCTCCGGGTTCTCCGGCTTCCCACAGTTCAAAGAAATGCAGCTTAGGTTAATTTATTACTCTAAATTGCCGGAAATTGCCCGTAGGTGTGATTGTGAGCATGAATGGTTGTCTGTCTCTATCTGTTGGCCCCGTGTACCCTGCCTTCGCCCAATGTCGGCTCCAGGAGTCAAACTTGTTTTGGTTCATGCGCCACTGAGAAACTTGTATAGGAACGGGGCGCCGCCTCCAACGCTGTATGAAGTATTGTTAGGCCAGTGACTGAGAGAGCGCAGCAGGCATGGAGGGAAGATGACATTTTATGTTCATTTATTTAGTGATGTTCTTTGTAACTTCAAGAAGAGTTGGTGTGACGGGGACAGATAAGGGAAGTGGGAGGAGACACATCAGTGAGCAGTAAAGGCCTGACGGACAATTAGGAGAACAAGGAAATGAGAGCTGAGAAGTGACAAGAAGAGAGAATACCATATCATAATGATAATATGAGGAGCTGTGATGTTATTATTGCCATCATCATCTCCATGGTCACAAACAACAAAAACATTTTAACATACATTTTAAGTCCTATGATAATTTATAATTTATAATACATTTTATTTATATAGCGCTTTTCAAAATTCTCAAAGGCACTTTCCAAAAATCACTGTATATACAGTACTGCAAGTGCTTTTTATGTTTTGTATTGTTGTAAATTGGATATCAATCCATATTATAAATCCATATATGATTAATCAACAAGGCTGATGTATGTTGGCCAATATTAGATTATGATAGATATATGGTTTGTATATTTTGGCCCGTTAGAGCTTGCAGTGGAGTGTCATCATTACCTCGTTTGAGAGAATCAACTAGTGGTTTTTTTTTTATTCTCAAATGTCATGAGACCAAGCTTAATTATGTTATGTTATATCATGTTAAAAACAATTCCCATTGGCCCATCAGATATATTATTATCTTACACTCCCAAATAGCAATATCATTTAAAAAAGTCAATACTTTTGCACACATGAACCGTGGTTTTCTGGTCGGCAACTTCTGTTAGTAGAAGTAGGAAGTTAAACCCGATCTCACATTTCCCACACTGTTTAACACATTTGAACATACCACTGAGCACATAACTGTTCATCTCAACTTGCTGTTTTTCTGCTCAATTCTCCATTTGTGTGCGCGGTCAATTTGGGTAAAGTGAGCTTTGAGGTTTTAATGTTTTTCATGCTTGATATCCTTAAAGCCTGTTCTTGATCAAGTACTTCCCTTCTAAGAACTAACACAGGAAGCTCAAAAGTGTCTTGTCTGACAAGACAGCAGTTAATGTGTTCATAAAGGCGATTTATTAATGCCATTAACTGTTAAAAGTGTTTCTCTCCTAGTGTCTCTGTTGCCGCTGGTTTCTTCAGTAGCTGTCGTGGGTCCGCTGCTGCTCCTGCTGGTCTTGGTGGCGGTCGGTCTGGTCTGCAAGAGGAAGAGACGAGCCGAGCAGCCTGTTGCCCTCGTCCAAACTCAATGTCTGTGCTCTGCAGGACACGCAGCAAATTACATGAAAAGAATAAAGCCTTATTCGCATGGGACTAGTATTATCAGGGGACATCATGAAATTTCCTCTCCGTTTAATGCAACGCATTGGCGCTGGATAACTAAAGTCTATTTTACATCATCCCCCAGATATGATATCAAAGCTCTGCGTATCCACTTTTTTTAAACATATGTCATTATAATATATTATACTTTTATTTAATATAAGCAATGACACGTAACCTCGGTGTACTTCGTTCTGTGTGCTCACTTTCATGCTCCATGAAATATTCACATCTGAACGCATGTCCTGTTTATTATTCATGAGCTCACTTGACATCTCTGAATCATTCACACGCGCTCTCATATTTGCATACTGAGGAAAGCTGAGATACAAACAGAGAGGACGAGCTCCTCTGACTCATCCTGCTTTAACCATCCTGCTCCAGAGAGGACATGGAGGAAGTCTCCATCACGTCACTGTCTCTTTAAGACGGTTCACTTCCACATGTTCACTGAGCGATAGAGGAGGAAGTACACATTCAATAAATAACGTTCAGTAAAGTTTATTAACGTTCAGTAACGTTTATTAACGTTCAGTAACGTTCAATAACGTTCAATAACGTTCAGTAACGTTCAATAACCTTCAATAACCTTCAGTAACGTTCAGTAACGTTCAATAACGTTCAATAACGTTCAATAACCTTCAATATAGTTCAATAACGTTCAGTAACGTTCAATAACCTTCAATAACGTTCAGTAACGTTCAATAACGTTTAGTAATGTTCAATAACGTTCAGTAACGTTCAGTAACATTCAATAACGTTCAGTAACGTTCAATAACGTTCAGTAACGTTCAATAATGTTCAATAACGTTCAATAACGTTCAGTAACGATCAGTAACGTTCAGTAACTTTCAATAACCTTCAATAACATTCAGTAATGTTCAATAACGTTGGATCTATAAAAATAATTCTTCCTCTACCTGTTCAGGTACTCTGTTCTCTACCTGTTCAGGTACTCTGTTCTCTACCTGTTCAGGTACTCTGTACTCTACCTGTTCAGGTACTCTGTTCTCTACCTGTTCAGGTACTCTATTCAGGTACTATGTTCAGGTACTCCGTTCTCTACCTATTCAGGTACTCTGTTCTCTACCTGTTCAGGTATTCTGTTCTCTACCTGTTCAGGTACTCTGTTCAGGTACTATGTTCAGGTACTCTGTTCTCTACCTGTTCAGGTACTATGTTCAGGTACTCTGTTCAGGTACTCTGTTCTCTACCTGTTCAGGTACTCTGTTCTCTATGTTCAGGTACTCTGTTCTCTACCTGTTCAGGTACTATGTTCAGGTACTCTGTTCTCTACCTGTTCAGGTACTATGTTTACCTGTTCAGGTACTCTGTTCTCTACCTGTTCAGGTACTCTGTTCTCTACCTTTCAGGTACTATGTTCTCTACCTGTTCAGGTACTCTGTTCTCTACCTGTTCAGGTACTCTGTTCTCTACCTGTTCAGGTACTCTGTTCTCTACCTGTTCAGGTACTATGTTCTCTACCTGTTCAGGTACTCTGTTCTCTACCTGTTCAGGTACTCTGTTCTCTACCTGTTCAGGTACTCTGTTCTCTACCTGTTCAGGTACTATGTTCTCTACCTGTTCAGGTACTATGTTCTCTACCTGTTCAGGTACTCTGTTCTCTACCTGTTCAGGTACTCTGTTCTCTACCTGTTCAGGTACTCTGTTCACTACCTGTTCAGGTACTCTGTTCTCTACCTGTTCAGGTACTCTGTTCTCTACCTGTTCAGGTACTCTGTTCAGGTACTCTGTTCTCTACCTGTTCAGGTACTCTGTTCAGGTACCTGTTCACTACCTGTTCAGGTACTCTGTTCTCTACCTGTTCAGGTACTCTGTTCTCTACCTGTTCAGGTACTCTGTTCTCTACCTGTTCAGGTACTCTGTTCTCTACCTGTTCAGGTACTCTGTTCTCTACCTGTTCAGGTACTCTGTTCAGGTACTCTGTTCTCTACCTGTTCAGGTACCTGTTCAGGTACTCTGTTCTCTACCTGTTCAGGTACTATGTTCTCTACCTGTTCAGGTACTATGTCTGTTCAGGTACTCTGTTCTCTACCTGTTCAGGTACTATGTTCAGGTACTCTGTTCTCTACCTGTTCAGGTACTATGTTCAGGTACTATGTTCTCTACCTGCTGGTGAACATAGTGGAGCTATAGAGACATTTCTCTCAGGAGGTTGAGACCAAAACAAGAGCTAAAAGAGAGAATATTGTTCTCGCATTGATCAGGTGACACAAACACAAAGACTCCTGATGGCTCGCTGATCATGTGACTGATACTGGTCATGTGACTGATGGATCAGTGATCATGTGACCCACGTGTTGATGATCTCCTCTGGATCTCAGGACGTCCTCCTCTCAGAGGAAAGATCCATGAATCAGAATGATCGTCTCTAAGCGTGATCAGGGAGGTTCCTGAGGTTCCTGAGACTCCTGAAGTTCCTGAGACTCCTGAGACTCCTGAGGTTCCTGAGGTTCCTGAGGTTCCTGAGAATCCTGAGGTTCCTGAGGTTCCTGAGGCTCCTGAGACTCCTGAGACTCCTGAGGTTCCTGAGGTTCCTGAGACTCCTGAGGTTCCTGAGACTCCTGAGACTCTTGAGGCTCCTGAGGCTCCTGAGACTCCTGAGGTTCCTGAGACTCCTGAGGTTCCTGAGGCTCCTGAGACTCCTGAGGTTCCTGAGACTCCTGAGACTCCTGAGGTTCCTGAGGATCCTGAGGTTCCTGAGACTCCTGAGACTCCTGAGACTCCTGAGGTTCCTGAGACTCCTGAGACTCCCGAGGTTCCTGAGACTCCCGAGGTTCCTGAGACTCCTGAGACTCCTGAGACTCCTGAGGTTCCTGAGACTCCTGAGGTTCCTGAGACTCCTGAGGTTCCTGAGGTTCCTGAGACTCCCGAGACTCCTGAGACTCCTGAGGTTCCTGAGGCTCCTGAGGTTCCTGAGGATCCTGAGGTTCCTGAGACTCCTGAGACTCCCGAGACTCCTGAGGTTCCTGAGACTCCTGAGACTCCCGAGGTTCCTGAGACTCCCGAGGTTCCTGAGACTCCTGAGACTCCTGAGACTCCTGAGGTTCCTGAGACTCCTGAGGTTCCTGAGACTCCTGAGGTTCCTGAGGTTCCTGAGACTCCTGAGACTCCTGAGGTTCCTGAGGTTCCTGAGACTCCTGAGGCTCCTGAGACTCCTGAGGTTCCTGAGGCTCCTGAGGCTCCTGAGACTCCTGAGACTCCACATACTCCTGAGGTTCCTGAGACTCCTGAGGTTCCTAAGACTCCTGAGACTCCTGAAGTTCCTGAGACTCCTGAGACTCCTGAGGTTCCTGAGGTTCCTGAGGTTCCTGAGAATCCTGAGGTTCCTGATGTTCCTGAGACTCCTGAGGTTCCTGAGGTTCCTGAGAATCCTGAGGTTCCTGATGTTCCTGAGACTCCTGAGGTTCCTGAGACTCTTGAGGTTCCTGATGTTCCTGAGACTCCCGAGACTCCTGAGGTTCCTGAGGTTTCTGAGGTTCCTGAGACTCCTGAGGTTCATGAGACTCCTGAGACTCCTGAGGTTCCTGAGACTCCTGAGGCTCCTGAGGTTCATGAGGTACCTGAGACTCCTGAGGTTCCTGAGACTCCTGAGGTTCCTGAGACTCCTGAGGTTCCTGAGGTTTCTGAGGTTCCTGAGACTCCTGAGGTTCCTGAGACTCCTGAGGTTCCTGAGGTTTCTGAGGTTCCTGAGACTCCTGAGACTCCTGAGACTCCTGAGGTTTCTGAGGTTCCTGAGACTCTTGAGGTTCCTGAGCCTCCGCCTACAGCAGAGAGCTGATGGAGGCCAGCAGCCGTCCGGAAGCTCCGTAAACATCAGTCTTCAGAGACAGGGGGACGTGTCCTCCTCCAGGACTGATAACTGATCACAGATTCCTGTCGAGCTGCATGAGACAGGAAGAGCTTTAAAAATAGCTGAAATGGTTTGATTTCCCATCATGCAGTTTGCTGGCAGCAGACGGCCGATGAAGGATTCATGACTTCCTGCTTCACTTCCCACCTGCAGAAGCTCTCTCTACGTACACAGCTCCTCCGTCATGGTATCGTCCACATCTACAGCCTGACTCCTGACATCACTTCCTGTTTGTCATGATTCCCTCAACAGGAACAACAACCTGGATGGATTCAGTCTCTGAGGCTCATTGATGCTCTGAACAATGGAAGGAGATTATTTTAAGTTTAGACGCACGGACAGTTTTAGCTGCTAAAAATAATATTTAAAAGTCTGAGACCATAAACTCATGTTTACAATGTTTACTGAGGGAATAAATCAAGAGAGAAGTAGAGTCATTTTCTATAGACTTCTATACAACCAGAGGAGTCGCCCCCTGGTGGTCAGGAGAGAGAATGCAGCTTTAACACATGAAGCTTTGACTTCTATACAACCAGAGGAGTCGCCCCCTGGTGGTCAGGAGAGAGAATGCAGCTTCAACACATGAAGCTTTGACCCTTTAGAGGTTGTGTTCCTCCGATCAGAGAACTCCGATACCAACAGGTTCGGTTCTGGAGGATGGAACCGATCAGCCGTCGGCTCTGGTTTGACTCAGCGCGGTGGACGTCCTGGCTCTCTAATCTGAGGACAGAGTGCAGGGCCTGTCGTCTCCACTGAGACGGGGACTCCCTCTTTACCCTTCAGCTGAGCGACAGGGTCATGGCCCAGATATCAGTCAGCGCTCTGCAGCAAATTACTTCTAATGCAGCCTTTACAGAGGCAGCATTAAGCTCAGAGGGAGAGCAGGACATCCAATCAGCTCCAATCACATCACTGTGCAGAGGAAGAGGCCGGCTGAGCCGTAATGATGTCTGAAGGAAGGAGAACATTCTGCATTAAACACGTGAATCAGCTTATAAACTGCTGTCGGCCCTCGCTGCCGAGCTGAAGCTGCTGCAGAGTCACTGACTTCATTATTACTTGATTCAACAATCGATACGCAACAAAATACATCTGGAAGCATTTTGATAAAAGCTGCATATCTTTCAGACTCAAAGGGTTAATCCATCTCTTTCCTCACAGGCTTTTATTGTGAAACTTCAGCAGGAAGTTACACTGATTGTTGTCGTAATTAGGGATTAGAAAAACAGCAAAGTAGGTGGCTACTTTTATTTTTAAAACATATAATATAAAGTCATGTCATACAACATTAATACAAATACTTCATGTTGTTTCCGTTGTGTTATCGCTGTTTAGTGACTGACAATAAAACTCTGCACAGATGTTTCAAAATAAAAGCCTAAAATCCAGACTGAAAGTGCATATCATTTCTCTTTCAAGGCTTTTAATGTGAAACATCTGCAGGTTTTTATCGTGTTTTAAAGATTTCAGTTTAAGATTAAAAAAAGTATTTCCAGAAGCTATGAGTATGACATGACTCATATGTTGTACATATGTTGTACTTATGTTGTACTTATACACTCCTCGATGTTTTGACATTTCGGATCACAACAATAATAATGATAGTTATCTGTAGTGAGTTATTACTGAGGTATGAAGAGGCAGCCGCTCCTCTGGATGACTCCATGTTTGTTTTGAGTCCTGTGTTTGCCTTGGCTCCGTTAGCCTCCGTCATTATCTCCATCAGGTTTCTGCCCCGCGGAAAACACTCTTAATTAGCTGCAGCCTAAAATTAGCAGTGAAAAGCTGCATCAGCTCAGACAAGCTGCAATCAAGAGCTGCAGAGAGGCTGAGGTGGTGAGGGGGGGGGAGGGGGGGGGGGGGGGGGGGGGGGGGGGGGGGGGGGGGGGGGGGGGGGGGGGGGGGGTGGGGAGAGGGGGGAGGGGGGGGGAGGGGGGAGGGGAGGGGGAGGGTGAGGTGGGGGGGGTAAGAGGGAGGGGAAGGGGGCATCATGCTTCTCAGTTACAACTCTGCTGCTCTTCAGTCTCTGAATCAATCCACCATGGAGAGCTAAAAATTCAAGCAATGCTATTAGTTTGGCTGTGGCTCCAGTTTCAGATCCATTTAATCCACTTAGAGGATGAGAGGCTGAGGGGGGGGGGGGGGGGGGGAGGGGGGGGGGGAGGGGGTAATATAGGACGTCTGTCTGCAGGAAAAGAGAAACTACATTTGAAACCCGAGACGCTTCACGACTGTCTGACTAATGAGAAACAAACAGGCTGATAATGATTCTACCTGTGAGACAAACTCAATTATATATATATATATATATATATATATATATATATATATATATATATATAGTTAAACAACGTAATGTCCCCAATGAGACAACTATCAGAGGACAACCAGCCCATCAGTGTCCTGACTTCAGGATCCAGACCAGAGAGAGAAGGAACGTAGCAACTCTCTAACGGAGTCAGAGCCGAGACTCAGAGCAGGGAGACGAGGTAGAAGGTCGTTTACTGGGCTCAGAGGTCACAGAGGTCACACACAGGGGTCATACACAGAGGTCACACACAGGGTCACACACAGAGGTCATACACAGGGGTCACACACAGAGGTCACACACAGGGCACACACAGAGGTCATACACAGGGGTCACACACAGAGGTCACACACAGGGGTCACACACAGAGGTCACACACAGGGGTCACACACAGAGGTCATACACAGAGGTCACACACAGGGGTCACACACAGAGGTCATACACAGGGGTCACACACAGAGGTCACACACAGGGGTCACACACAGAGGTCACACACAGGGGTCACACACAGAGGTCACACACAGGGGTCACACACAGAGGTCACACACAGGGGTCACACACAGAGGTCACACACAGGGGTCACACACAGAGGTCATACACAGAGGTCCGTAAGGGCAAACATGTCTAACAGAGAGCCACAAACCCAGAGTAAGGCAGAGTCAAAAACCATAGAAGCGAACCAGGGACAGGACTGCTGGAAGGCGATGGACTCAGGTAGGACAAAGACTATCTGCACCGGAACAGGGGAGCAGGGGAGGGTACATGTGAGGGGTCGGCAGAGGGAAGAACCAGGGGCAGGTGAGTGAGAGCAGGGAAGGGAAGGACCAATCAGGAGACACTCACTAACGGGCTGTTGCACCTCACAATAAACTACTTCACTGAAACATTAAACCAGACGGTGGCAGACTGAAGGAGCTGAATTCATTTATTACAGTAAATCGCAAAGTTCTTCTTTCAAAACGGTCCAATTTAAATGTGTCTGTGATGCCATCAGATGGGTGGAGTCTGATCTAACTACGAGAAGACAATGGAGACAAGACTTCAGTGTTTGTGGATTTCTCTGTTGGTGTCCCTCAAGGCTCCGTCAGAGGGCCCTTCTCTTTATTCTCTGCATTGTGTTCCCTGATGGCTCAACGTATGCAGATGACTCAGTCATGTCTGTACAGGCAGCCGACCTGAAGTCTGATTGGCTCTCACTCTGAAAACAACCAGTTTTACTTCAGAGTCGACGATGAAGAGACACAGACGGGCTCCAGCCGGCCCGGGGGTTCGAACCCACAACCTTGTTGCTGTAAGCCAGTGAGTAACATTTAGTGTGTGTGTGTGTGTGTGTGTGTCTGTGTGTGTGTGTGTGCGTGTGTGTGTGTGTGTGCGTGTGTGTGTGTGCGACCAGATGGTGTCAGAGGAAGAGAGAGCAGCATTCCTGCAGCTCTCTCTGCTCTCTGCATTTTAAACACCTTCCCTTCTGTCGCTCACAGAGCAGCTCTGCAGGACGGACCAATTAGCATCGCACACACACACACACACACACACACAACACACACACACACACACACACACAGACACAGACACACGCACACACACACACACACACACACACACACACACACAGACACACACACACACACACACACAGACACAGACACGCACACACACACACAGACACACACACACACACACACACACAGACACAGACACACACACACACACACACACACACAGACACACACACACAGACACACACACACACACACACACACACACAAACAGACACAGACACACACACACACACACACACACACACACAGACACACACACACAGACACACACACACACACACACACACAAACAGACACAGACACACACACACACACACACACACAGACACACACACACAGACACACACACACACACACACACACACAAACAGACACAGACACACACACACACACACACACACACACAGACACACACACACAACACACACACACACACACACACACACACACACACACACACACACACACACACACACACACACACACACACACACACACACACAGACACAGACACGCACACACACAGACACAGACACACACACACACACACACAGACACACACACACAGACACAGACACACACACACACACACACACACACACACACACACACACACACACACACACACACACACACACACACACACACACACAGACACACACAAATCCTGCCTGAATATCTGCAGACAGAGGAGGACGTTCACGTTCAGACCAGCGAACAGATAGAAGACAAGTCAGCTGATCCGTGTCTTCAGAAGAGAAGACAATAGAAGACCAAAGAAGACAAGAGAAGAGACAAAGAGACAATAGAAGAGACAATAGAAGACAATAGAAGACCAAAGAAGACAAGAGAAGAGACAAAGAGACAATAGAAGAGACAATAGAAGACAATAGAGAGACAATAGAAGCAATAGAAGCAAGAAAGAGACAATAGAAGAGACAATAGAAGAACAATAGAAGACGTGAAAAGACAATAGAAGAGACAATAGAAGACATTAGAAGAGACAATAGAAGACATTGAAGAGACAATAGAAGAGACAATAGAAGACATTAGAAGAGACAATAGAAGAGACAATAGAAGACATTAGAAAGACAATGAAGACAATAGAAGGACAATAGAAGACAAGAGAAGAGACAATAGAAGAGACAATAGAAGAGACAATAGAAGACAAGAAGAGACAATAGAAAAGACAATAGAAGAGACAATAGAAGACATTAGAAGAGACAATAGAAGACAATAGAAGAGACAATAGAAGAGACAATAGAAGACATTAGAAGAGACAATAGAAGAGACAATAGAAGACATTAGAAGAGACAATAGAAGACATTAGAAGAGACAATAGAAGAGACAATAGAAGACATTAGAAGAGACAATAGAAGAGACAATAGAAGACATTAGAAGAGACAATAGAAGAGACAATAGAAGACATTAGAAGAGACAATAGAAGACATTAGAAGAGACAATAGAAGAGACAATAGAAGACATTAGAAGAGACAATAGAAGAGACAATAGAAGACATTAGAAGAGACAATAGAAGAGACAATAGAAGACATTAGAAGAGACATTAGAAGAGACAATAGAAGAGACA
>JACSYO010001741.1:232500-242500 GCA_016806645.1 Ophiodon elongatus
TACCTGTTCAAGTACTCTGTTCTCTACCTGTTCAGGTACTCTGTTCTCTACCTGTTCAGGTACTCTGTTCTCTACCTGTTCAAGTACTCTGTTCTCTACCTGTTCAGGTACTCTGTTCTCTACTCTGTTCTCTACCTGTTCAGGTACTCTGTTCTCTACCTGTTCAGGTACTCTGTTCTCTACCTGTTCAAGTACTCTGTTCTCTACCTGTTCAAGTACTCTGTTCTCTACCTGTTCAGGTACTCTGTTCTCTACCTGTTCAGGTACTCTGTTCTCTACCTGTTCAGGTACTCTGTTCTCTACCTGTTCAGGTACTCTGTTCTCTACTCTGTTCTCTACCTGTTCAGGTACTCTGTTCTCTACCTGTTCAAGTACTCTGTTCTCTACCTGTTCAAGTACTCTGTTCTCTACCTGTTCAAGTACTCTGTTCTCTACCTGTTCAGGTACTCTGTTCTCTACCTGTTCAGGTACTCTGTTCTCTACCTGTTCAGGTACTCTGTTCTCTACCTGTTCAGGTACTCTGTTCTCTACCTGTTCAAGGTACTCTGTTCTCTACCTGTTCAGGTACTCTGTTCTCTACCTGTTCAGGTACTCTGTTCTCTACCTGTTCAGGTACTCTGTTCTCTACCTGTTCAAGTACTCTGTTCTCTACCTGTTCAGGTACTCTGTTCTCTACCTGTTCAGGTACTCTGTTCTCTACCTGTTCAGGTACTCTGACTCAGAGAGAAAGAAATTTGTGAATAAATGAGATTAAAGAAGTAAATAGAGAATTATAAAACTCCACTGTAGAATGTGTGTGTGCGTGTGTGTGTGTGCGTGCGCGTGCGTGCGTGTGTGCGTGCGTGCGTGTGTGTGTGCGTGCGCGTGCGTGCGTGTGTGTGTGTGTTGTCAGTCTTGTCCCGTCTTCCTACTAAACGTTTGATTGACAGGAGCAGCGCTCTGCGTCTGTTCACTTCCTGTCTGATTACAATCAGGAGAAGTGAAAGAGACAGAACTCATCAGTGACGTCCTTTGGGCCTGAGAGACGCTACGAGGACAGCTATCAGCTAACAAATAACAGCTAACAAATAACAGCTAACAGCTAACAGCTAACAACTAACAAATAACAGCTAACAGCTAACAGCTAACAACTAACAAATAACAGCTAACAGCTAACAGCTAACAAATAACAAATAACAGCTAACAGCTAACAGCTATCAGCTAACAAATAACAGCTAACAGCTAACAGCTATCAGCTAACAAATAACAGCTAACAGCTAACAGCTATCAGCTAACAAATAACAGCTAACAGCTAACAGCTAACAACTAACAAATAACAAATAACAGCTAACAGCTAACAGCTAACAACTAACAAATAACAGCTAACAGCTAACAGCTAACAGCTAACAAATAACAGCTAACAGCTAACAGCTATCAGCTAACAAATAACAGCTAACAGCTAACAGCTATCAGCTAACAAATAACAGCTAACAGCTAACAGCTATCAGCTAACAAATAACAGCTAACAGCTAACAGCTAACAGCTATTACCTAACAAGGGGTTAGTAGACGCTTAATAAGTGAAGGTGTAAATATATGATGGGGTAAATATATGAATGGATTAATATATGAATGAATGGATTAATATATGAATGGATTAATATATGAATGGATTAATATATGAATGGGTGAATGTCAGCAGCTCAAAATGTCCTCCCTCTCTTTAGCTTGCTGACGCTTCAGAGGAGCTGCAGCTCCAACAAAAGCGTCGGTGAATAAACGACGAGGAGGAGAAAGAGAAACAGATTATCTCTTCTTCGTGATGTTGTTTTTATTGTTGGAGAACAGCTGGAGAGGAAGAGGAGGCACAGCGGGGGCTTTACTCCTTATCACCACCAGCACACTCTGCTCTCTGAACACTGAACAATAACGTTTATTCAGCTGCTGTGTCAACACACACACACACACACACACACACACACACACACACACACACACACACACACACACACACTCATACATATTAATATCCACATAAACACATTAACGCATTCGAGACACCAGGAAGCAACGGTGAGAAGTAACTAAGTATATTTACTCAAATAAGCTTCATGTGTTAGAGCTGCATTCTCTCTCCTGACCACCAGGGGGCGACTCCTCTGGTTGTATAGAAGTCAAAGCTTCATGTGTTAAAGCTGCATTCTCTCTCCTGACCACCAGGGGGCGACTCCTCTGGTTGTATAGAAGTCTATAGAAAATGACTCTACTTCTCTCTTGATTTATTCCCTCAGTAAACATTGTAAACATGAGTTTATGTCTCAATCTCTAGTTTCAAGTCTTCTTCAATACAGCATGATGTTCATTTAGGAAATTATGGTCCATTTAGAGTCAGACAGACCATAAAGCAGGGGATGCTTTAGGGGCGGGGCTACAGGGTGATTGACAGGTCTCTAACAGACCATAAAGCAGGGGATGCTTTAGGGGCGGGGCTACAGGGTGATTGACAGGTCTCTAACAGACCATAAAGCAGGATGCTTTAGGCGGGGCTACAGGGTGATTGACAGGTCTCTAACAGACCAAGGTGCATTGAGGGGCGGGGCTACAGGGTGATTGACAGGTCTCTAACAGACCATAAAGCAGAGGATGCTTTAGGGGCGGGGCTACAGGGTGATTGACAGGTCTCTAACAGACCATAAAGCAGGGGATGCTTTAGGGCGGGGCTACAGGGTGATTGACAGGTCTCTAACAGACCATAAAGAGGGGATGCTTTAGGGGCGGGGCTACAAGGTGATTGACAGGTCACTTCCTGTTCACTGGTTTCAAAAAACTTAATTAATTACTCCACAAACCAAAGAGTTACGTCACGATGACGACGTCCACATCTTATAGTCTATGCTCTGAATGCAGGATTATTACTTTCAGTGGATTGTATTGGTATTTTTACCTGAGTAAAGGTATTTTTACCTGAGTAAAGGTATTTTTACCTGAGTAAAGGTATTTTTACTTCTTCCACCACTGAGTGTCCTCACTCTGCAGGTTAAAAACACAGTCCCCGCGAAGATAGTAATACAGAATAAAAACACACACACACACGCACGCACGCACGCACGCACACACACACACACACACACACACAGACACACATACCATATACACACACGCACACACACACACACAGACACACACCATATACACACACACACACACAGACACACACACACACAGACACACACCATATACACACACACACACACACACAGACACACACCATATACACACACACACACACACAGACACACACACACACACACACACACACACACACACACACACACATACAGACACACACACACACACACACACACACACATACAGACACACACACACACACACACACACACACACACACACACACACATACAGACACACACACACACACACACACACATACAGACACACACACACACACACACACACACACAGACACACACACACACACACACACACACAGCACACAGACACAGACACACACACACACACACACACACACACACACACACACACACACACACACACACACACAGACACACACACACACACACACACACACACACACACACACACAGACACACACACACACACACACAACAACACACACACACACACACACACACACAGACACAGACACACACACACACACACACACACAGACACAGACACACACACACACACACACAGACACACACACACACACACACACACACACACACACACACAGACACAGACACAGACACACACACACACAGACACACACACACACACACACACACACACACACACAGACACACACACACACACACACACACACACACACACACACACACACACACACACACACACACACACACACACACACACACACACACACACACACACACACACACACACACACCGAGGCCCTCAGAGTTGCGTCTGGTGATTTTTAATGGAGGCACTGTTGCGTAGAAGCGTTTCCTCAAAGAGCAGCAACTTCTCATCTGGTTCACAAGAGCAATTAAAGAGCATCCTTTGGGGGGGAGGGGGGAGAGGGGGAGAGGGGGGGAGAGGGGGAGAGGGGGGGGGGCAGATTGTCTCCATTGTCACATTGTTGATCTGTTCAGACGAGCCGGCATGTTGATCTGGATGTTTGTGAAGAGATTTGATTGTGTCTCGATCAAAGAGGAGGAAGAGGAGGAGGAGGGGAGGAAGAAGAGGAGGAGGGGAGGAGGAGGAGGAGGAGGGGAGGAAGAAGAGGAGGAGGGGAGGAGGAGGAGGAGGAGGAGGAGGAGGAAGGGGAGGAGGAGGAGGAGGAGGAGGAGGGGAGGAGGAAGAGGAGGAGGAATAGGAGGAGGAGGAAGTGGAGGAGGAGGAGGAGGGGAGGAGGAAGAGGAGGAAGGGAGGAGGAGGAGCAGTAGGAGGAAGAGGAGGGGGAGGAGGGAAGAGGATGAGGAGAAAGAGGAGGAGGAGGATGAAGACGAGGAGGGGAGGAGGAGGAGGAGGGGAGGAGGAAGAGGAGGAGGGGAGGAGGAAGAGAACGAGGAAGAGGAGGAGGAGGAGGAGGAGGAGGAGGAGTAGGAGGAGGGGAGGAGGAAGAAAAGGAGGAGGAAGAGGAGGAGGGGAGGAGGAAGAGGAGGAGGAAGAGGAGGAGGAAGTGGAGGAGGAGGAGGAGGAGGGGAGCAGGAAGAGGAAGAGGAGGAGGAGGAGGGGAGGAGGAAGAGGAGGAGGAGGAGGAGGAGGGGAGGAGGAAGAGGAGGAGGAGGAGGGGAGGAGGAAGAGGAGGAGGAGGGGAGGAGGAAGAAAAGGAGGAGGAAGAGGAGGAGGAGGAGGAAGAGGAGGAGGAAGAGGAGGAGGAAGGGAGGAGGAGGAGGAGGAGGGGAGCAGGAAGAGGAAGAGGAGGAGGAGGAGGGGGGAGGAAGAGGAGGAGGAGGAGGAGGAGGGGAGGAGGAAGAGGAGGAGGAGGAGGGGAGGAGGAAGAGGAGGAGGAGGAGGAGGAGGAGGAGCAGAGCACCCCTCCAGAGGAGGAGGCTTACAGTTTCCTACATATCAGATATTCATGAGCTTCATTCTGAAAACATTCGTTGATCTTTGTGTTCGACATGAAAAGATTTTATGTTCACAAGAGATTATGATCAAATACTAGTGTACTTATACATCGTCTAATGCTGGTGTACTTATACATCGTCTAATGCTGGTGTACTTATACATCGTCTAATGCTGGTGTACTTATACATCGTCTAATGCTGGTGTACTTATACATCGTCTAATGCTGGTGTACTTATACATCGTTTAATACTAGTGTACTTATACATCGTCTAATACTAGTTTACTTATACATCGTCTAATGCTGGTGTACTTATACATCGTTTAATACTAGTGTACTTATACATCGTCTAATGCTGGTGTACTTATACATCGTTTAATACTAGTGTACTTATACATCGTCTAATACTAGTGTACTTATACATCGTCTAATGCTGGTGTACTTATACATCGTTTAATACTAGTGTACTTATACATCGTCTAATACTAGTGTACTTATATAGCGTCTAATACTAGTGTACTTATACATCGTCAAATACTAGTGTACTTATACATCGTCAAATACTAGTGTACTTATACATCGTCTAATGCTGGTGTACTTATACATCGTCTAATACTAGTGTACTTATATAGCGTTTAATACTGGTGTACTTATACAGCGTCTAATACTAGTTTACTTATACAGCGTTTAATACTGGTGTACTTATACATTGTCTAATACTAGTGTACTTATACAGCGTGTAATACTAGTGTACTTATACATTGTCTCATACTAGTGTACTTGTACAGCGTCTAATACTAGTGTACTCATACAGCGCCAAATACCACTGTACTTTAATACTAGTGTACTTGTACCGCGTCCTTTATTCTACAGTATCTAATACTAGTGTACTTTAAAGCTAGTGTACTTGTACCGCGTCCTGCTGCAGCTCATGAATAAAGTACTCCTTCAGAGGCGAAACGCTTGTAAAGGAGTCGCTGACCTCATCATCCAGCATCCATCACCATGGAGACCAGACCAGGACCAGGTCTGTATGAGGACCAGGTCTGTAAGAGGACCAGGTCTGTAGGGGGACCAGGTCTGTGAGAGGACCAGGTCTGTGAGGGGACCAGGTCTGTAAGAGGACCAGGTCTGTATGAGGACCAGGTCTGGGAGGGGACCAGGTCTGTGAGGGGACCAGGTCTGGGAGGACCAGGTCTGGGAGGGGACCAGGTCTGGGAGAGGACCAGGTCTGTAAGAGGACCAGGTCTGGGAGAGGACCAGGTCTGGGAGAGGACCAGGTCTGGGAGAGGGGGTCTCAGAGGACCAATGAAGGTCGGACCACACGTGTAAATTATTCAGCAGAAGAAGAAACACAGTCAAGTCCTCCATGAGAGAAACGTCTGCTTCAGGTTAAATATCAGAAAAGTGTAAATATATTTATTATATTTACTATATTTATTAAAATGTATTATATTTACTATATTTATTATATTTATTATATTTACTATATTTAATATATTTACTATTTTCTACGGCCTAATGTGTTCTGGTACACTTATGAGTCACCCTATGTTCGAACATGGTGTTCGTTATGGACAAACCGTGGCTAGCACAGAAGTCCAACAGCGAGACACCACTCGGGTTCAGATCAGGCAAGCCGTTCCTCCCAATCACCCCCCACCAGGTTTCTCTGTCGTTGCCCACGTGAGCCTTGAAGTCTCCAGGAGAACTATGGAGTCTCAGGAGGCCTTTCAGGACCTTCCACCCACTCCAAGAAGGCCGGATACTCTGAACTGCTGTTCGGTGCATAGGCACAAACAACAGTCAGAGCCTTACTCCTGCAACCCTCAGGCGCAGGGAGGCGACCCTCTCGCTCCCCGGGTAGAACTCCAACACGGCGGCGCTCAGCCGGGGGCTCGTGAGTATCCCCACCCCCGCCCGGCGCCTCTCACCCTGGGCAACTCCAGAAAAGGACAAAGTCCAACCTTTCTCCAGGAGCTTGGTTCCAGAGCCAGTGCTGTGCGTGGAGGTGAGGCCAACTATATCTAGCTGGTACCACTCCACCTCCTCCACCAGCTCCTCTATATCTAGCTGGTACCGCTCCACCTCCTCCACCAGCTCCACTATATCTAGCTGGTACCGCTCCACCTCCTCCACCAGCTCCTCTATATCTAGCTGGTACCGCTCCACCTCCTCCACCAGCTCCGGCTCTTTCCCCGCTAGCGAGGTGACGTTCCACGTCCCTAGAGCTCGTCTATGCTGCCGGCGATCGGCTCGCCCAGGCCCCCTGCCCTCCCGCCACCCGGTCTACATAGCACCCGACCCCGATGCTTATCCCTGTGGGTGATGGATCCACAGGGTGGTGGGTCCACAGGGTGGTGGGTCCACAGGATGGTGGGTCCACAGAGTGGTGGGTCCACAGGATGGCTGCTCCATGATGTTTCTTCGGCCTGAGCCTGACCGGGCCCCATGGGTGAAGGCCCGGCCACCAGACGCTCGCATACGAGCTCCCCTCCCGGGTCTGGCTCCGGGAGGGTGCCCCGGTTTCCCTGGTCCGGGCGAGCTGGCTGTAGTCCGTGGGCCGCAATTCATCAGGGTTTTTTGAACCGCTCTTAGTCTGGGCTCTCCCCTGAGACCTGTTTGTCTTGGGAGACCCGAGCAGGGGCTGATGCCCCGGACAACATAGCTCCCAGGATCACTGAGCCACTCAAACTCCTCCACCACGTTAAGGTGGAGATTCACGGAGAAGTGAATGATCGACTTTGTAATCGTATCATCTGATCTCCGTATGTCTTGGACACTCGGGTGAAGAGAGGAGCAGAGGGTCACCTGATCACCACCTGGTGGTGAGGTGGATCAGATGGAGCTGGCTGGAAAGACCCGGCAAGCCCAAACGTGTAGTGGGGGTGAACTGGGGACGTCTGGAGGAGGATCCTGTCCGGGAGGTCTTCAACTCCCACCTCTGGAAGAACTTCTCACACATCCCAAGGGAGGCTGGGGACATGGAATCCGAGTGGACCATGTTCAGAGCCTCTATTGTGGACGCGGTCGCTAGGAGCTGAGGTCAGAAGGTCACCGGTGCCTGTCGTGGCGGTAACCCGAGAACCCGGTGGTGGACACCGGGGGTTAGGGAAGCCGTCCAACTGAAGAAGGAGGCCTTTCGGGCCTGGTTGGCTCAGGGGTCTCCTGAAGCAGCTGCGGTGGTCGCGGACGCTAAAACTCGGGCATGGGAGGAGTTCGGGGAGGCCATGGAGAAGGACTTTCGGTTGGCCTCAAGGAAGTTCTGGCAAACCATCCGACGGCTAAGGAAGGGAAAGCAGGGCTTACCCCAGGCTGTGCTCAGCACGGGGGGGGGGGACTGCTGACCCGGACGGGGGACATCGTCGGGCGGTGGAAAGAGCACTCTGAGGAACTCCTAAACCCGGCCAACATGTCCTCTGGAGAGGAGGCAGCGCCTGAAGACTCGGGGGTCGCATCCATATCCTTGGCAGAGGCCACTAAGGTAGTCAATAAGCTCCTTGGTGGCAAGGCGCCGGGGTGGATGAGATTCGCCCTGAGATGCTGAAGGTGCTGGACGTTGTTGGGCTGTCTTAGCTGACACGCCTTTTCAATGTCGCATGGGGGTCGGGAACAGTGCCCATGGACTGGCAGACTGGGGTGGTGGTTCCCATTTTCAAAAAGGGGGACCGGAGAGTGTGCTCAAATCATCGGGGTATCACACTACTCAGCCTCCCGGGGAAAGCTTATACAGGGTGCTGGAAAGGAGGCTCCGACCGATTGTCGAACCTCGGATTCAAGAGGAGCAGTGCGGATTCCGTCCCGGTCGTGGAACAGTGGACCAGCTCTTTACCCTCGCAAGACTACTGGAGGGGTTCTGGGAGTTTGCCCAACCAGTCTACATGTGTTTTGTGGACTTGGAGAAGGCCTTCGACCGGGTCCCTCGGGGGTTTTTGTGGGGGGTGCTGCGGGAGTATGGTGTGCCGGACCCGTTACAACGGGCCATCCGGTCTCTGTACGACTGCAGTAGGAGCTGTGTTCGTATTCTCGGCAATAAGTCAGACGCGTTCCCGGTGGGTGTTGGCCTCCGCCAGGGCTGCCCTTTATCACCGGCCCTGTTCCTGACTTTCATGGACAGGATATCTAGGCGTAGCCGGGGGGAGGAGAACGTCGGGTTCGGGGGTCTCGGGATCGCCTCTCTGCTGTTCGCAGATGATGTGGTCCTGTTGGCCTCTTCAGTGACTTCCAGCATTCACTGGGGCGATTTGCAGCCGAGTGTGAAGCAGCAGGGATGACAGTAAGCACATCCAAATCTGAGGCCATGGTGCTCTGCCGGAAACCGGTGGACTGCTCCTCCAGGTGGGATGGAGTGCCGACCTCAAGAGAAGGAGTTCTAGTATCTTGGGGTCTTGTTCACGAGTGAGGGTCAGATGGAGCGGAGATCGACCGACGGATCGGTGCGGCTGCAGCAGTAAAACAAGCTGCACCGGACCGTCTGGTGAAGAGGAGCTGAGCCGGAAGGAGAAGCTCTCAATTTACTGGACGGTCTACGTTCAGACCCTCATGGTCACGAACTCTGTGACCGAAAGAACGAGGTCTCGGATACTAGCGGCCGAGATGAGTTTCCTCTGTAGGGCTCAGCCTTAGAGATAGGGTAAGGAGATGAGCTTCCTCTGTAGGGCTCAGCCTTAGAGATAGGGTAAGGAGATGAGTTTCCTCTGTAGGGTGGCTGGGCTCAGCCTTAGAGATAGGGTAAGGAGATGAGTTTCCTCTGTAGGGCTCAGCCTTAGAGATAGGGTAAGGAGATGAGTTTCCTCTGTAGGGCTCAGCCTTAGAGATAGGGTAAGGAGATGAGTTTCCTCTGTAGGGCTCAGCCTTAGAGATAGGGTAAGGAGATGAGTTTCCTCTGTAGGGTGGCCGGGCTCAGCCTTAGAGATAGGGTAAGGAGATGAGTTTCCTCTGT
>JACSYO010001741.1:247500-250000 GCA_016806645.1 Ophiodon elongatus
TGTCCTCCTCCTGAATTCTCCTCCCTGTCCTCCTCCTGTCCTCCTCCTGAACTCTCCTCCCTGACCTCCTCCTGTCCTCCTCCTGTCCTCCTCCTGAACTCTCCTCCTGTCCTCCTCCTGTCCTCCTCCTGTCCTCCTCATGTCCTCCTCCTGTCGTCCTCCTGAACTCTCCCCCTGTCCTCCTCCTGTCCTCCTCCTGTCCTCCTCCTGAATTCTCCTCCCTGACCTCCTCCTGTCCTCCTCCTGTCCTCCTCCTGAACTCTCCTCCCTGACCTCCTCCTGTCCTCTTCCTGACCTCCTCCTGTCCTCCTCCTGAACTCTCCTCCTGTCCTCCCACCCCCCCTCCTGAACCTCCTCCTGTCCTCCCCTCCCTCCTGACCTCCTCCTGTCCTCCTCCTGAACTCTCCTCCCTGACCTCTCCTGTCCTCCTCCTGACCTCCTCCTGTCCTCCTCCTGTCCTCCTCCTGAACTCTCCCCCTGCCTCTTCCTGACCTCCTCCTGTCCTCCTCCTGAACTCTCTCCTGACCTCCTCCTGTCCTCCTCCTGTCTCCTCCTGAATCTCCTCCCTGACCTCTCCTCCTCCTCCTGTCCTCCTCCTGAACTCTCCTCCTGTCCTCCTCCTGTCCTCCTCCTGAACTCTCCTCCCTGACCTCCTCCTGTCCTCCTCCTGTCCTCCTCCTGAACTCTCCTCCCTGACCTCCTCCTGTCCTCCTCCTGTCCTCCTCCTGAACTCTCCTCCTGTCCTCCTCCTGAACTCTCCTCCCTGACCTCCTCCTGTCCTCCTCCTGAACTCTCCTCCTGTCCTCCTCCTGTCCTCCTCCTGAACTCTCCTCCCTGACCTCCTCCTGTCCTCCTCCTGTCCTCCTCCTGAACTCTCCCCCTGTCCTCCTCCTGAATTCTCCTCCCTGACCTCCTCCTGTCCTCCTCCTGAACTCTCCTCCCTGACCTCCTCCTGTCCTCCTCCTGTCCTCCTCCTGTCCTCCTCCTGAACTCTCCTCCTGTCCTCCTCCTGAATTCTCCTCCCTGACCTCCTCCTGTCCTCCTCCTGACCTCCTCCTGTCCTCCTCCTGAATTCTCCTCCCTGACCTCCTCCTGTCCTCCTCCTGAACTCTCCTCCTGTCCTCCTCCTGTCCTCCTCCTGAACTCCTCCTGTCCTCCTCCTGAACTCTCCTCCTGTCCTCCTCCTGAACTCTCCTCCTGTCCTCCTCCTGTTCTCCTCCTGACCTCCTCCTGTCCTCCTCCTGACCTCCTCCTGTCCTCCTCCTGTCTCCTCCTGACCTCCTCCTGTCCTCCTCCTGAACTCTCCTCCTGTCCTCCTCCTGCCTCCTCCTGACCTCCTCCTGTCCTCCTCCTGAATCCTCCTCCCTGACCTCCTCCTGTCCTCCTCCTGTCCTCCTCCTGTCCTCCTCCTGTCTCCTCCTGACCTCCTCCTGTCTTCCTCCTGAACTCTCCTCCTGTCCTCCTCCTGAATTCTCCTCCCTGACCTCCTCCTGTCCTCCTCCTGACCTCCTCCTGTCTTCCTCCTGAACTCTCCTCCTGTCCTCCTCCTGTCCTCCTCCTGTCCTCCTCCTGTCTTCCTCCTGACCTCCTCCTGTCTTCCTCCTGACTCTCCTCCTGTCTTCCTCCTGTCCTCCTCCTGTCTTCCTCCTGTCTCCTCCTGTCTTCCTCCTGCCTCCTCCTGTCTTCCTCCTGTCTCCTCCTGTACTCCTCCTGAACTCTCCTTCCCTGACCTCCTCCTGTCCTCCCTCCTGTCCTCCTCCTGAACTCTCCTCCCTGTCCTCCTCCTGAACTCTCCTCCCTGACCTCCTCCTGTCCTCCTCCTGAACTCTCCTCCCTGTCCTCCTCCTGTCCTCCTCCTGAACTCTCCTCCCTGACCTCTTCCTGTCCTCCTCCTGTCCTCCTCCTGAACTCTCCTCCTGTCCTCCTCATGTCCTCCTCATGTCCTCCTCCTGAACTCTCCTCCTGTCCTCCTCATGTCCTCCTCCTGTCCTCCTCATGTCCTCCTCCTGTCGTCCTCCTGAACTCTCCCCCTGTCCTCCTCCTGTCCTCCTCCTGTCCTCCTCCTGAATTCTCCTCCCTGACCTCCTCCTGTCCTCCTCCTATCCTCCTCCTGAATTCTCCTCCCTGTCCTCCTCCTGTCCTCCTCCTGAACTCTCCTCCCTGTCCTCCTCCTGAATTCTCCTCCCTGACCTCCTCCTGTCCTCCTCCTATCCTCCTCCTGAACTCTCCCCCTGTCCTCCTCCTGAACTCTCCTCCTGTCCTCCTCCTGAATTCTCCTCCCTGACCTCCTCCTGTCCTCCTCCTATCCTCCTCCTGAATTCTCCTCCCTGTCCTCCTCCTGTCCTCCTCCTGAATTCTCCTCCCTGACCTCCTCCTGTCCTCCTCCTGAACTCTCCTCCCTGTCCTCCTCCTGTCCTCCTCCTGAACTCTCCTCCCTGACCTCCTCCTGTCCTCTTCCTGACCTCCTCCTGTCCTCCTCCTGAACTCTCCTCCTGTCCTC
>JACSYO010001741.1:255000-260000 GCA_016806645.1 Ophiodon elongatus
AGTGTGTGTGTGTGTGAGTGTGTGTGTGTGTGTGAGTGTGTGAGTGTGTGTGAGTGTGTGTGTGTGTGAGTGTGTGTGTGTGAGTGTGTGTGAGTGTGTGTGTGTGAGTGTGTGTGTGTGTGAGTGTGTGAGAGTGTGTGTGTGTGTGAGTGTGTGTGTGTGTGAGTGTGTGTGTGTGAGTGTGTGGATGTGTGAGTGTGTGAGTGTGTGTGTGAGTGTGAGTGAGTGTGTGTGTGTGTGTGTGTGTGTGTGAGTGTGTGAGTGGAGGGGTGTGTGTGAGTGTGTGAGTGTGTGAGTGTGAGGTGTGTGAGTGTGTGTGTGTGTGAGTGTGTGTGGAGTGTGTGTGTGTGTGTGTGTGTGTGTGTGTGTGAGTGTGAGTGTGAGGAGTGTGTGAGTGTGTGTGTGTGTGTGTGTGTGTGTGTGAGTGTGTGTGTGTGAGTGTGTGTGTGTGTGTGTGTGTGTGAGTGTGTGTCTGTGGAGGAGGAGTGTGTGTGTGTGTGTGTGTGTGTGTGTGTGTGTGTGTGTGTGTGTGTGTGTGAGTGTGGGAGTGTGTGAGTGTGTGTGTGTGTGTGTGAGTGTGTGTGTGTGAGTGTGTGTGTGTGTGAGTGTGTGTGTGTGTGTGTGTGTGTGTGTGAGTGTGTGTGTGTGTGTGTGAGTGTGTGAGTGTGTGTGAGTGTGTGTGTGTGTGTGTGTGTGTGTCCTCTTCATGGCCCTGAGCTCCGCCTTGTGTTGCTGCTGATCAATCACAGGGGGGGGGCTGTACCCACATCCACCTATTGGCACCAGCCGTGTTCCACCGAGCCCTCGTATAAATCACTGGTAATGACACCGGGGGGGAGGGGGGGAGGAGGGGGAGGGGAGGGGGGGGGGGGCTATTTGACTAAATATTCAGCTCAGAGTCACTCTGGATATTCAGGGAGGTTGAGAGAGAATATTTTAGGAGCTTCTTCGTGTTTTTAATTTCTCTAATTAAAACCTTCATTTCAACATGAAACTGATGTTTTTCTTATTTGTTAAAAAGCAAAACCCATAAATGTTCAGTTTGAGATCTAAAACAGAACGTTTGAGAAACGTCACAAAGGAAACCGGTAACCGGGTGTCCTGTGATTTAGGATTGAGTTGTAAACGCAACTGCTCAGTTACATGTTGGGCAATTAGCACAATTAGCTCAATTAGCTCAACTAGCACAATTAGCTCAACTAGCACAACTAGCACAACTAGCACAACTAGCACAACTAGCTCATTATCAGGTCGAATAAAGAAGATGTGTCCAAGAGAACATGTTTGGTGAACACGGGTCCTGAACGGGTCCTGAACGGGTCCGCGCTCTTCTGAGTGTGAAAGCTGCTTCCTGCTCTGCAGCCGAGCAGGAAGCAGCTCAACAGGAAGCAGGAAGCAGAACAGGAAGCAGGAAGCAGAACAGGAAGCAGGAAGCAGCTCATCAGGACGTTTCCTCCCCAGAACGAAGACGGAGCCTCAGGCAGATTGGATGTGACGCTCCAGGGAGGAGGTTTAGATGTGATGCAGAGGCCTGCTGCTCCTGCTCCCCCTGCTCCTCCTGCTGCTCCTCCTGCTGCTCCTCTGCTCCTCCTGCTCCTCCTCTGCTCCTCCTGCTCCTCCTGCTGCTCCTCCTGCTGCTCCCCCTGCTCCTCCTCTGCTCCTCCTGCTCCTCCTCTGCTCCTCCTGCTCCTCCTGCTGCTCCCCCTGCTCCTCCTGCTCCTCTGCTCCTCCTGCTGCTCCTCTGCCCCCCTGCTCCTCCTGCTGCTCCCCCTGCTCCTCCTGCTGCTCCTGCTGCTCCTCCTGCTCCTCCTGCTGCTCCCCCTGCTCCTCCTGCTGCTCCTGCTGCTCCTCTGCCCCCCTGCTCCTCCTGCTGCCCCCCTGCTCCTCCTGCTGCCCCCCTGCTCCTCCTGCTGCTCCTCTGCTCCTCCTGCTGCTCCTCAGCTCCTCACTGGAGGCTTCACTGAGACTTAAACCTAAAGGACAGACGGTACACAGGTACATTCTGCTGGAGCCATCTTCAGGTGGGTTTAGTCTATTCAGGAGAACCTCATTCAACAATCTGATCACATTCAGATTTTATCTTTGGTACAAACACAATTCAAGAGTGTTTTTTATTTTCATGTTGAACCATTTCTTCTTTATGACAACGGTTCGTATGATTTCTGACGAAAAGTTACTCCTCGTTTTTTGTGTTTTCCTACAAAAATCCAGGAAGTTGTGTCAATCTTTGCTCGTTACATGAAGACAGTCTCAGTTAGGTTGAGACAACTAAACTACTCAGTTAGGTTGAGACAACTAAACTACTCAGTTAGGTTGAGACAACTAAACTACTCAGTTAGGTTGAGACAACTAAACTACTCAGTTAGGTTGAGACAACTAAACTACTCAGTTAGGTTGAGACAACTAAACTACTCAGTTAGGTTGAGACAACTAAACTACTCAGTTAGGTTGAGACAACTAAACTACTCAGTTAGGTTGAGACAACTAAACTACTCAGTTAGGTTGAGACAACTAAACTACTCAGTTAGGTTGAGACAACTAAACTACTCAGTTAGGTTGAGACAACTAAACTACTCAGTTAGGTTGAGACAACTAAACTACTCAGTTAGGTTGAGACAACTAAACTACTCAGTTAGGTTGAGACAACTAAACTACTCAGTTAGGTTGAGACAACTAAACTACTCAGTTAGGTTGAGACAACTAAACTACTCAGTTAGGTTGAGACAACTAAACTACTCAGTTAGGTTGAGACAACTAAACTACTCAGTTAGGTTGAGACAACTAAACTACTGAGTTAGGTTGAGACAACTAAACTACTGAGTTAGGTTTAGACAACTAAACTACTCAGTTAGGTTGAGACAACTAAACTACTCAGTTAGGTTGAGACAACTAAACTACTCAGTTAGGTTGAGACAACTAAACTACTCAGTTAGGTTGAGACAACTAAACTACTCAGTTAGGTTGAGACAACTAAACTACTCAGTTAGGTTGAGACAACTAAACTACTCAGTTAGGTTGAGACAACTAAACTACTCAGGTTGAGACAACTAAACTACTCAGTTAGTTTGAGACAACTAAACTACTCAGTTAGGTTGAGACAACTAAACTACTCAGGTTGAGACAACTAAACTACTCAGTTAGGTTGAGACAACTAAACTACTGAGTTAGGTTGAGACAACTAAACTACTCAGTTAGGTTGAGACAACTAAACTACTCAGTTAGGTTGAGACAACTAAACTACTCAGGTTGAGACAACTAAACTACTCAGTTAGGTTGAGACAACTAAACTACTGAGTTAGGTTGAGACAACTAAACTACTGAGTTAGGTTGAGACAACTAAACTACTCAGTTAGGTTGAGACAACTAAACTACTCGGGTTGAGACAACTAAACTACTCAGTTAGGTTGAGACAACTAAACTACTCAGTTAGGTTGAGACAACTAAACTACTCAGTTAGGTTGAGACAACTAAACTACTCAGGTTGAGACAACTAAACTACTCAGTTAGGTTGAGACAACTAAACTACTCAGTTAGTTTGAGACAACTAAACTACTCAGTTAGGTTGAGACAACTAAACTACTGAGTTAGGTTGAGACAACTAAACTACTCAGTTAGGTTGAGACAACTAAACTACTCAGGTTGAGACAACTAAACTACTCAGGTTGAGACAACTAAACTACTGAGTTAGGTTGAGACAACTAAACTACTCAGGTAGGTTGAGACAACTAAACTACTGAGTTAGGTTGAGACAACTAAACTACTGAGTTAGGTTGACACAACTAAACTACTCAGTTAGGTTGAGACAACTAAACTACTGAGTTAGGTTGACACAACTAAACTACTCAGTTGGGTTGAGACAACTAAACTACTCAGTTAGGTTGAGACAACTAAACTACTGAGTTAGGTTGAGACAACTAAACTACTCAGGTTGAGACAACTAAACTACTCAGTTAGTTTGAGACAACTAAACTACTAGTAGGTTGAGACAACTAAACTACTCAGTTAGGTTGAGACAACTAAACTACTGAGTTAGGTTGAGACAACTAAACTACTCAGTTAGGTTGAGACAACTAAACTACTGAGTTAGGTTGACACAACTAAACTACTGAGTTAGGTTGAGACAACTAAACTACTCAGTTAGGTTGAGACAACTAAACTACTGAGTTAGGTTGACACAACTAAACTACTGAGTTAGGTTGAGACAACTAAACTACTGAGTTAGGTTGAGACAACTAAACTACTGAGTTAGGTTGACACAACTAAACTACTGAGTTAGGTTGAGACAACTAAACTACTGAGTTAGGTTGAGACAACTAAACTACTGAGTTAGGTTGAGACAACTAAACTACTGAGTTAGGTTGAGACAACTAAACTACTGAGTTAGGTTGAGACAACTAAACTACTGAGTTAGGTTGAGACAACTAAACTACTCAGGTTCAGGAGAAGATGGTGGTTTGTAAAATAACTATAGAAGTTAAGTTAAATCAATGTTAAAGCTCCCTGGAGGAAAGATTGTTGTTTGTTGAACTTTTCCACCTGAACTTTCTCCGTGTGGGTTTTTGAGATCTTTATACTTCTTTGTTCATGATAACGTCGATAACATACAAAATGATTCCGTGAGATATCAATCAACTACGCTGCATTATTGTTGGTAGCTGCGGACGCTGCCTCCAGACATAAGGCTCAGAATGTGAAGCCGTCTCTGGTTCTATTGGGGCGTTAATTATGATAATTTATCCTCCTCATGAGCTCACGCTCGTTTACACTCCTCAAAGCGAGGAGCTTTGTTCACGGGGACGAAACAAGAGAAAGTAAAGAAAAGAATGTTCCTGAATGAGATGACTGTTGACTATATAATATAATAACTAACAGGGACATGAAGAGGGAGCCGGTAGTGGACGCCATGGTCCTCCACATATCTGAACTATGTTTCATACGCCATCGACACACATTCAGGAGCTCGTTCTTCATATCAACTCTTCTGTTTGCTCACTGTCACC
>JACSYO010001741.1:262500-267500 GCA_016806645.1 Ophiodon elongatus
AGTTTAACAAGCAAAAACCTTGTCAAATAAATGACATGATACAATGTGATCATCCATCCATCCATTGGCATCCTCTTATCCGGGGTCGGGTCTCGGTGCAGCAGCCAGCAGGCCGACCCAGGCTTCCCCCTCACCCCAACACGTTCCAGCTCGTTCTGGGATCCCGAGGCGTTCCCAGGCCAGCTGGAGATATAATCCCTCCAGAAAACTCATCTCCTTACCCTGTCTCTAAGGCTGAGCCCTACAGAGGAAACTCATCTCCTTACCCTATCTCTAAGGCTGAGCCCTACAGAGGAAACTCATCTCCTTACCCTATCTCTAAGGCTGAGCCCTACAGAGGAAACTCATCTCCTTACCCTATTACTAAGGCTGAGCCCTACAGAGGAAACCCATCTCCTTACCCTATCTCTAAGGCTGAGCCCTTCACCCTTCAGAGGAAACTCATCTCCTTACCCTATCTCTAAGGCTGAGCCCTACAGAGGAAACTCATCTCCTTACCCTATCTCTAAGGCTGAGCCCTCCAGAGGAAACTCATCTCCTTACCCTATCTCTAAGGCTGAGCCCTCCAGAGGAAACTCATCTCCTTACCCTATCTCTAAGGCTGAGCCCTACAGAAGAAACTCATCTCCTTACCCTATCTCTAAGGCTGAGCCCTACGGAGGAAACTCATCTCCTTACCCTATCTCTAAGGCTGAGCCCTACGGAGGAAACTCATCTCCTTACCCTATCTCTAAGGCTGAGCCCTACAGAGGAAACTCATCTCCTTACCCTATCTCTAAGGCTGAGCCCTACGGAGGAAACTCATCTCGGCCGCTTGTATCCGAGACCTCGTTCTTTCGGTCACAGAGTTCGTGACCATGAGGGTCTGAACGTAGACCGCCCAGTAAATTGAGAGCTTCTCCTTCCGGCTCAGCTCCTCTTCACCAGACGGTCCGGTGCAGCTTGTTTTACTGCTGCAGCCGCACCGATCCACCGATCCATCTGACCCTCACTCGTGAACAAGACCCCAAGATACTTGAACTCCTTCGCTTGCGGTCACATTGTAGGCACTGGGTGGGGACGCAGTGCCTACAATGTGATCATCACAAAGAAATTTATTTATCATGTGTATGTAAACCTGCACACACAACAAGACCCCAACAGGCTAACAATTCATGGAACAAATCAAGCGAATACCAGAACAAATTTAAAGGCTCAAGTCAGGCTTATTAACACAAAAATAACAAATAATTAGATTTTACTTCAGAAAAAAACGAGGGACTCTCAAAACAAATTAGAAAAAAATGAAAATTTTATAAATAAATAATGTGGTAATAAAATAAATACATTCAAAATAAGTTTCAAATTAAATAAACTGTAAATAAAATTTAAATAAAGTGCTAATGAAAATATAGCCTTATAATCTGCGAATTATACAACTAACTATACAAATATATTATACAACTCCCTTCTGATGTTCACCTCTTAATGAGACACTTGGGCCTCTCAGACACGAGCAGATCCAGACTCGGTCGGGGGAAAGGCCTCAGAGTACCTCCATGTTGCTCTGAGTCGGTTTCGGCTTTGGTCTTAGTGGTGGTCACACGGGAGAATCCTGATCCACACAGGTATGTAGTGGGGAACGGGAGAATCCTGATCCACACAGGTATGTAGTGGGGAACGGGAGAATCCTGATCCACACAGGTATGTAGTGGGGAACAGGAGAATCCTGATCCACACAGGTATGTAGTGGGGAACAGGAGAATCCTGATCCACACAGGTATGTAGTCGGGAACAGGAGAATCCTGATCCACACAGGTATGTAGTGGTGGTCACACGGGAGAATCCTGATCCACACAGGTATGTAGTGGGGAACGGGAGAATCCTGATCCACACAGGTATGTAGTGGGGAACGGGAGAATCCTGATCCACACAGGTATGTAGTGGGGAACGGGAGAATCCTGATCCACACAGGTATGTAGTGGGGAACGGGAGAAGGCGTTTCACAGCCCTCAGTGCTAGACGTGGGTTCTCCTTTGAGACAGCGATCCAGAAGGAGCCCAGGTCCAGTTTGCCCCACTGCAACTTTAAAGTGCTGTCGGTGGAAACTTCCAGAAGCTGGGATTCCAGATGTGAGAGCAAAGCCACATCATGTTCAGTCGGATCCACAGAAAATGGGTCCAAAATCCACAGGTGTCCGTCTCTGGGATCCTCAGGAAAGTATCCATCACATTTCTCTGAGAGGTGCTGAGAGACGAGTCACGGAGCTTCACCTGAGGAGAGTTTTCCAAAATGTCAGACAAAAGTGGAAAAATGTCCATCCTCTCTTCCTCCATCCTCCATCCTCTCTTCCTCCATCCTCTCTTCCTCCATCCTCCATCCTCTCTTCCTCTATCCTCTCTTCCTCCATCCTCTCTTCCTCCATCCTCCATCCTCTCTTCCTCCATCCTCCATCCTCTCTTCCTCTATCCTCTCTTCCTCTATCCTCTATCCCTCTCTTCCTCTATCCTCTATCCTCTATCCCTCTCATCCTCTCTTCCTCTATCCTCTCTTCCTCTATCCTCTATCCCTCTCATCCTCTATCCTCTCTTCCTCTATCCCTCTCTTCCATCCTCTATCCTCTCTTCCTCTATCCCTCTCATCCTCTATCCTCTCTTCCTCTATCCTCTATCCTCTATCCCTCTCATCCTCTCATCCTCTATCCTCTCTTCCTCTATCCCTCTCTTCCATCCTCTATCCTCTCTTCCTCTATCCCTCTCATCCTCTATCCTCTCTTCCTCTATCCCTCTCTTCCATCCTCTATCCTCTCTTCCTCTATCCTCTATCCTGGGCCCTCTTAGTCCACAAAGCAAGTTTCCTCCTGAAAGCTTGAACTTTGTCTGCAACAACAAATATGTTGCTGTTTCTCCCTTCAGCTGTGAAACAATGTCACAGAGGAAGTTTAGCCAGACCTCTGGAGGACCGGAGGAGGAACAGAGGACCTGACCGACCTGTGAGGACCGGACCTCTGGAGGACCGGACTTCTAGAGGACCGGACCTCTAGAGGACCGGACCTCTAGAGGACCGGACCTCTGGAGGACCTCTAGAGGACCGGACCTCTAGAGGACCGGACCTCTAGAGGACCGGACCTCTGGAGGACCTCTAGAGGACCGGACCTCTGGAGGACCTCTAGAGGACCGGACTTCTAGAGGACCGGACCTCTAGAGGACCGGACCTCTGGAGGACCGGACTTCTAGAGGACCGGACCTCTGGAGGACCGGACCTGTAGAGGACCGGACCTCTGGAGGACCGGATCTCTGGAGGACCTCTAGAGGACCGGACCTCTGGAGGACCGGATGTTTTTTGTTTCTGCAGTGACGAAAAAGGACGAGACGTGTTTATTAATATTAAACAGAACCTCTCAACCTGCAAACATGTTAAAGGTTTCTAGAGACCAGATAGGGAGCGTTGTGATTGTCTCTAAACAGCTCTCAACATGGCGCCGCCTGAGCCGGTGGCTAGAAGCTAACAGTGCTAAAGTACTGCTCAGAGTAGTAAAAGTACTAATACCACAGTATAAAATACTCCTGACTCTAAAAGGGAGAAAACAAGGAGCTGAAAATCACAATAAAGAATCAGCTGATCAATAAGGACCAGACACAGATAAGAGACAGGAAGTGAAGACAAGTGTCCTCGAGACAAAAGACCAGCTGACGGGTTGCTGGGCAACAACAGGACACGACACCGAGTGAGTTGGTCTCAGCGTGAGCACGAACACACATAAAGAGAGTCCGCTCCAGTAAACACACCAACACGTGATCACGTGACCACACGGCCACAGATCACGTGACCACACGGCCACAGATCACGTGACCACACGGCCACAGGTCACGTGACCACACGGCCACAGGTCACGTGACCACACGGCCACAGGTCACGTGACCACACGGCCACAGGTCACGTGACCACACGGCCACAGGTCACGTGACCACACGGCCACATGACCACACGGCCACAGGTCACATGACCCAGTTCACCTTCGTGTTCTCTCTGCATCGCCTCCAGCTCGTCAGAGGAAAGGTTGAGAGATGAGCTGTGACCACACACACACACACACACACACACTTCCTGCTCCACTCAACAAAACTATGCAAATATAAGACATGAATATTTAATGAGCAGGGAGGAAGAGAAACAGGAAGCTCTGCTTTTGTCTTTAAAGAAACAGATCAGTGAGGAAGAGGAGATGACTTCCTCCACCACAAAGTACTAATACAAAGTACTAATACAAAGTACTAATACCACACTGAAAAAGTACTCAGGTGTACGCTTTAGGGCGGGGCTACAAGGTGATTGACAGGTCGACACCAGAGACGTCACTCCTCCTCAGTCCACATATGGTCACTTCCTGTTCACTGGTTGCACAAAAACAAGATGGCGACGACCAAAACGTCAAACTCAAGGCTTCAAAATGTCCACAAACGTCCCCATGACGACTACGTCCACTTCTTCTATACAGGGTTAGGATGTGACCTGTCGGCCAGATGCATTCTGGGAGATGTAGTGTGGTGTGACCTGTCGGCCAGATGCATTCTGGGAGATGTAGTGTGGTGTGACATGTCAGCCAGATGCATTCTGGGAGATGTAGTGTGGTGTGACATGTGGCTTCAGGGGACAGGAAGCTGTCCAACAGAATTCATGAGGAACCATCGGAGCAGAAGACGACGCTCGGAGAGCCATTAGTGTCTCATGCACGCACGCACGCACGCACGCACGCACGCACGCACACACACACACACACACACACAGTGAGCAGGTTATGATAATAATATTATATTACAGTCTCATCTTTACTGAAGTGAAGACGCAACTTTATTTAAAAGACTGGATTTAACCAGCAGAATAAAACAAGGATAACAGGTGAGGGACATGTGAGGGGACAGGTGAGGGGACAGGTGAGGGACATGTGAGGGGACAGGTGAGGGGACAGGTGAGGGACATGTGAGGGGACAGGTGAGGGACATGTGAGGGGACATGTGAGG
>JACSYO010001743.1:0-35000 GCA_016806645.1 Ophiodon elongatus
TATATACATATATATACATATATATACATATATATATATATATATATATATATATGTCTCAGGGCCCCGAGTGAAGCCTTGGCGACCCTTAGTGGGGTCGGGACCCCATGTGGGTTTATCTTTGATAAGAGATCAGCTGATTGAGCAGCGTACTCGTTGCTTCCCACAATGCATCTGTTCTCCAACCGTTACCTTGGCGACGGGCAGTTCCTTGGCTTTGGACTCAAACAGGTGCTCGAGTCGGGAGGTGTCCACGGCCACTTTGTCCAGCGACGCCCACACTGTCCCCCGGCCGAAGCGACACCTGGGGGGCCCATCGGCCTGCTTCAGCTCCCTCCAGAACAACTTCACTGTCTTCTTCTTCTTCAGGGAGGACGAGGAGGGGGGAGGGGCCCCGGGGGGGAGGGGAGGAGCAGGAGGGGCCAGACCCCCTGGTAGAGGAGGAGGTGGAGGAGGCGGAGGAGGAGGAGGAACACCCAGGCCCGGAGGAGGAGGAGGAGGAGGAGGAACACCCAGGCCCGGGGGAGGAAGAGGAGGAGGGGGTGGGACGCCAGAGAAGCAGGAGGAAGAGGAGGAGGAGTCGAAGGAGTCCATGTCCAGGACATCAATGTCCTCCTCGTCCAGCAGGTCGGAGAAATCCAGGTCTTTGATGCGCAGGGCGGCGGCGCTCGGCTGCAGCTGGTCCCAGGCGTCGGCGGGGCCCCCGGGGCCCAGGGGGGTCATCGGGGTCGTCTCCAGACGGCGAGCTTGGCTCTCCACGTCCACGCTGCTCTGCTGACGGAGCTGACGGGTCTGAGGGAGAACCATCAGGGGACCCCGTCAACAGGAAGCAGTCAACAGAACCCCGTCAACAGGAAGCAGTCAACAGAACCCCGTCAACAGGAAGCAGTCAACAGAACCCCGTCAACAGGAAGCAGTCAACAGAACCCCGTCAACAGGACCCCGTCAACAGGAAGCAGTCAACAGAACCCCGTCAACAGGAAGCAGTCAACAGAACCCCGTCAACAGGAAGCAGTCAACAGGACCCTGTCAACAGGACCCCGTCAACAGGAAGCAGTCAACAGGACCCGTCAACAAAACCCATCAACAGGACCCCGTCAACAGGACCCCGTCAACAGGAAGCAGTCAACAGGACCCCGTCAGCTAGGAAGCAGTCAACAGGACACACCGTCAACAGGAAGCAGTCAACAGAACCCCGTCAACAGGAAGCAGTCAACAGGACCCTGTCAACAGGACCCCGTCAACAGGAAGCAGTCAACAGAACCCCGTCAACAGGACCCCGTCAACAGGAAGCAGTCAACAGAACCCCGTCAACAGGAAGCAGTCAACAGAACCCCGTCAACAGGAAGCAGTCAACAGGACCCTGTCAACAGGACCCCGTCAACAGGAAGCAGTCAACAGGACCCCGTCAACAAGAAGCCATCAACAGGACCCCGTCAACAGGACCCCGTCAACAGGACCCCGTCAACAGGAAGCAGTCAACAGGAAGCAGTCAACAGGAAGCAGTCAACAGGACACACCGTCAACAGGAAGCAGTCAACAGAACCCCGTCAACAAGAAGCAGTCAACAGGAAGCAGTCAACAGGACCCCGTCAACAAGAAGCAGTCAACAGGAAGCAGTCAACAGGACACACCGTCAACAAGAAGCAGTCAACAGAACCCCGTCAACAAGAAGCAGTCAACAGAACCCCGTCAACAAGAAGCAGTCAACAGGAAGCAGTCAACAGGACCCCGTCAACAGGAAGCAGTCAACAGGACCCCGTCAACAGGACCCCGTCAACAGGACCCCGTCAACAGGAAGCAGTCAACAGGAAGCAGTCAACAGGACCCCGTCAACAGGAAGCAGTCAACAGGACCCTGTCACAGGACCCAGTAACAGGAAGCAGTCAACAGGAAGCAGTCAACAGGAAGCAGTCAACAGGACACACCGTCAACAGGAAGCAGTCAACAGAACCCCGTCAACAGGAAGCAGTCAACAGGACCCTGTCAACAGGACCCCGTCAACAGGAAGCAGTCAACAGAACCCCGTCAACAGGAAGCAGTCAACAGGACCCTGTCAACAGGACCCCGTCAACAGAACCCCGTCAACAGGAAGCAGTCAACAGAACCCCGTCAACAGGACCCCGTCAACAGGAAGCAGTCAACAGAACCCCGTCAACAGGACCCCGTCAACAGGAAGCAGTCAACAGAATCCCGTCAACAGGAAGCAGTCAACAGAACCCCGTCAACAGGAAGCAGTCAACAGGACCCTGTCAACAGGACCCCGTCAACAGGAAGCAGTCAACAGGACCCCGTCAACAAGAAGCCATCAACAGGACCCCGTCAACAGGACCCCGTCAACAGGAAGCAGTCAACAGGACCCCGTCAACAGGACCCCGTCAACAGGAAGCAGTCAACAGGACACACCGTCAACAGGAAGCAGTCAACAGAACCCCGTCAACAAGAAGCAGTCAACAGGAAGCAGTCAACAGGACCCCGTCAACAAGAAGCAGTCAACAGAACCCCGTCAACAAGAAGCAGTCAACAGGAAGCAGTCAACAGGACCCCGTCAACAGGAAGCAGTCAACAGGACCCAGTCAACAGGACCCCGTCAACAGGAAGCAGTCAACAGGACCCCGTCAACAGGAAGCAGTCAACAGGACCCCGTCAACAGGAAGCAGTCAACAGGAAGCAGTCAACAGGACCCTGTCAACAGGACCCCGTCAACAGGAAGCAGTCAACAGGACCCTGTCAACAGGAAGCAGTCAACAGGACCCCGTCAACAGGAAGCAGTCAACAGGAAGCAGTCAACAGGACACACCGTCAACAGGAAGCAGTCAACAGGACACCGTCACACCAACAGTCTTATTTACAACTTAATATACATGTTATTCTCCTGGTGTCCACTAGGGGCATCACTGCTATATTATGGAGATAATACATGTTGTTCTCCTGGTGTCCACTAGGGGCATCACTGCTGTATTATGGAGATAATACATGTTGTTCTCCTGGTGTCCACTAGGGGCATCACTGCTGTATTATGGAGATAATACATGTTATTCTCCTGGTGTCCACTAGGGGCATCACTGCTGTATTATGGAGATAATACATGTTGTTCTCCTGGTGTCCACTAGGGGCATCACTGCTATATTATGGAGATAATACATGTTATTCTCCTGGTGTCCACTAGGGGCATCTGTGTATTATGAGATAATACATGTTATTCTCCTGGTGTCCACTAGGGGCATCCTGCTGTATTATAGAGATAATACATGTTATTCTCCTGGTGTCCACTAGGGGCATCCTGCTGTATTATGAGATAATACATGTTATTCTCCTGGTGTCCACTAGGGGCATCACTGCTGTATTATAGAGATAATACATGTTATTCTCCTGGTGTCCACTAGGGGCATCACTGCTGTATTATAGAGATAATACATGTTATTCTCCTGGTGTCCACTAGGGGCATCACTGCTGTATTATGGAGATAATACATGTTATTCTCCTGGTGTCCACTAGGGGCATCACTGCTATATTATGGAGATAATACCTGTTGTTCCTCAGCGAGGCGGGCCAGCGCCGCCTGGGCGGAGCCTTCCAGCCCCTCTAGCTCCGCCCTGCGGGAGGCTCTGCTCTCATTGGAGGGCTCTACTGAGCGCGCTCCGAAGCTGGACAGACGCTCCAACACACGACCACGACCACCCCGCTCGCCACCTGAGGGGAACACAGAGGAGGTCTCACTCGGACTGCATTACCAGAACCAACTAAACACACACAGAGGAGGTCTCACTCGGACTGCAATACAAGAACAGACTAAACACACACAGAGGAGGTCTCACTCGGACTGCAATACAAGAACAGACTAAACACACACAGAGGAGGTCTCACTCGGACTGCGTTACCAGAACCAACTAAACACACACAGAGGAGGTCTCACTCGGACTACAATACAAGAACCGACTAAACACACACAGAGGAGGTCTCACTCGGACTGCGTTACCAGAACCAACTAAACACACACAGAGGAGGTCTCACTCGGACTGCAATACAAGAACAGACTAAACACACACAGAGGAGGTCTCACTCGGACTGCGTTACCAGAACCAACTAAACACACACAGAGGAGGTCTCACTCGGACTGCAATACAAGAACAGACTAAACACACACAGAGGAGGTCTCACTCGGACTGCAATACAAGAACCGACTAAACACACACAGAGGAGGTCTCATTCGGACTGCGTTACCAGAACCAACTAAACACACACAGAGGAGGTCTCACTCGGAATGCAATACAAGAACCGACTAAACACACACAGAGGAGGTCTCACTCGGACTGCATTACCAGAACCAACTAACCACACACAGAGGAGGTCTCACTTGGACTGCATTACCAGAACCGACTAAACACACAGTACCTTTACAGTGTGGTATTCGTACTTTGACTATAACAGAGTACCTTTACAGTGTGGTATTAGTACTTTTACTGAATACTCGCTCCATCACTGGTAACTGTACATCTTAAAGGCCTTCTCTGAACATAGTTTTACTCCGTTCATGTATTTATTGTTCAGTCAGTATCAGACCAGCTCTGATCTCACCGGGCAGGAAGTGGGCTTCTTCTTCGGTGGTGTCAGGGGCAGCAGCGGCGGTGGGGCTCAGAGGAACGGCGCTGGAGGTCTTGGAGTACAACATGTCCAGCAGGAACTTCTTGTCCGTGGACAGAGTACTGCTCTGACGCGGCGCAGACGCTGCAGACACACAAGACCACAAGGGGACAGGAAGTTGATGGACAGCCTTCACAATAAAAGCAGCAGCGGACTCATTCTTTAACTTCTCGTACCAGAAGAATCTCCTCCTGATGTAAAATCTATGTTCCCGACTTCAGACGCAGGATTTCATCTCTTTAGTTCAGAGACAAGTCACTGAGCTGCAGGTATATAGTATTTATATAGAGTATTTATATAGTCTATATATACTATTTATATAGTCTTTATATAGTATTTATATAGTCTATAGTATTTATATAATATTTATATAGTCTACAGTATTTATATATTATTCATATAGTCTATAGTACTTACATAGTCTATAGTATTTCTATAATTATATAGTCTATAGTATTAATATAGTATTCAAATAGTATTCATACAGTCTTAACATAGTTTTATTATAGTCTATAGTATTCATATAGTCTTAATATAGTTTTATTATAGTCTATAGTCTTAATATAGTATTTTTATAGTCTATAGTATTAATATAGTCTATAGCATTCATATAGTATTTATATAGTCTTTATATAATATTTCTATAGTATTCATATAGTATACATATATTCATAATAAAGTATTCATATAGTCTTAATATAGTATTTATACAATACTACTTTAGTATATATATAGTACTACTATAGTATATATACAGTACTACTATAGTATTTATACAGTACTACTTTAGTATTCATACAGTACTACTATAGTATTTATATAGTACTACTATAGTATTTATATAGTATTTATACAGTACTACTATAGTATTAATACAGTACTAATATAGTATTCATACAGTATTTATACAGTACTACTATAGTATTTATACAGTACCAGAGTATTCCTATAGTATTAATACAGTACTACTATAGTATTTATACAGTACTACTATAGTAATCATACAGTACTACTATAGTATTCATACAGTATTCCTATAGTATTTATACAGTACCACTCCAATAGTATTAATACAGTACTACTATAGTATTCCTCTGGTATTTATACAGTACCACTCCTATAGTATTAATACAGTACTACTACAGCAGACTGGAGGAGGACTGCAGTGACCCCTGACCTCCACCAGGTGGCTCGTCATCCCCACAGAGATGATTCTGCATCATGTTTGACACAGTGGACTCCTGACCAGACAGAGAGGATTGTGGGTAACTGAAGTCTCACCTGGGTCATTCTGGGAGTCTGAGGGTCTGGAGGCGGAGACTACAGACAAAGACACAAGAGAAGAAGAGGATGGAAACGAGGGTCTGGCCCTTTAAGGAGATGAAATAAACTGTTTCAGATTATTTTGAATATTCATGTTTTTTTATTTACTCTGACGAAGCCGTTCTTCACTCGGCACACTGCTGCCCTCCTCTGCGGGCTGCAGGCTCGGGGTTATGATGTCATCAGACGAGGACAGCCTGGACTGGCTGAGGTGTTTACTTCTTCTCTTCTCCCACTGTGTGGCCGCCAGGCTGCGCAGGAAGGTGTCTCTGTGGGGGGGAGGGGGAGGAGGGGGGGACCAGGTGAGACGGAGCCAACATGGCCGACACGCTGCCAGACTCAGGAGTCACCTTCACATGCTGCTTCACCTTCACCTTCATCACTGATTAGTTTCATTAATGGAACATTCCTGTTAATGTGTCGTCATGTTCAGACTCAAACCAGAATCATCTCCATCACCATCATCATCACCTCCTTCATCATCACCACCTTCATCATCATCACTCTAGTTCATTCTGACTCCACACACACAGATACGCTCTAGAGTACCATGTAGAACCTTCCGCCATCAGAAATAGTCCCCAACAAAGTTTCTATTTCCTCCTGAAGAAACTACAGAGGTTTAAAGACTGACGTCTTGAGAAGGAACCAATGAGACTGACAGGAAGACAGACAAAGTTGAGGGACGGACCATGTTGATGGTTTGAGAAACAAACAATTACACGTTTGTTCATTTCTTCTTCACTGCAAACACCCAAACACAGGATGTAACACCAGAGATTAGACTGCACCCAGCAAGCAACACACACAAGCAGCAGAGCCCGGCCGTCCTCCCTCCAGCTCCCAGCATGCAGTGGGGCTGCAGCAGTACTTACTGAAACCTCCTCAGAACCGGTTTGTCTGGATTAACATTACAGTCATCTGAGCTGCAGACACACAGACACACACACACACAGACACACACACACACAGACACACACAGACACACAAAAGTTTAGCTTTGTGAAGTCTTTTTATCAGTTTAAATGTTCTAGTCTGAGATTTATTCCACCGTGTCCACAGAAGTGAGAGGACGTCCTCTCACGGACACTGGGGGGCGCCACAGTAGAGTTACTGAAAGAGGAACGAACCAGGTAAAGGAACGTTAAAGAACCAGTTAAAGGACCAGTTAAAGAACCAGGTAAAGAACAGGGTAAAGAACCAGTTAAAGGACCAGTTAAAGACCCAGTTAAATGACCAGTTAAAGAACCAGTTAAAGACCCAGTTAAATGACCAGTTAAAGAACCAGTTAAAGAACAATGTAAAGAACCATGTAAAGAACCAGTTAAAGGACCAGTTAAAGAACAATGTAAAGGACCAGTTAAAGGACCAGTTAAAGAACCAGCTAAAGAACAAGTTAAAGAACCATATAAAGGACCATGTAAAGAACCAGTTGAAGAACAAGTTAAAGGACCAGTTAAATAACCATGTAAAGAACCATGTAAAGAACCAGGTAAAGAACCATGAAGAAGAACCATGTAAAGGACCAGTTAAAGAACCAGGTAAATGACCATGTAAAGGACCAGTTAAAGAACCAGTTAAAGGACCAGTTAAAGAACCATTTGAAGAACCAGTTAAAGGACCATGTAAAGGACCAGTTAAAGAACCATTTGAAGAACCAGTTAAAGGACCATGTAAAGGACCAGTTAAAGAACTAGGTAAAGAACAAGTTAAAGGACCAGTTAAATAACCAGGTAGAGAACAGGCTAAAGGACCAGTTAAAGGACCAGTTAAAGAACCAGGTAAAGAACCAGTTAAAGAACCATGTAAAGAACCATGAAGAAGAACTATGTAAAGGACCAGTTAAAGGACCAGGTAAAGGACCAGTTTAAGAACCAGTTAAAGAACCAGTTAAAGAACCAGGTAAATGACCAGGTAAAGGACCATGTAAAGGACCAGTTAAAGAACCAGGTAAAGAACCAGTTAAAGGACCAGTTAAAGGACCAGATAAAGGACCAGTTAAAGAACCATTTGAAGAACCAGGTAAATGACCAGGTAAAAGGACCATGTAAAGGACCAGTTAAAGGACCAGTTAAAGAACCAGGTAAAGGACCAGTTAAAGAACCAGTTAAAGAACCAGGTAAAGAACCATGAAGAAGAACCAGTTAAAGGACCAGTTAAAGAACCAGGTAAAGAACCAGGTAAAGGACCAGTTAAAGAACCAGTTAAAGAACCAGGTAAATGACCAGGTAAAGGACCATGTAAAGGACCAGTTAAAGAACCATGTAAAGAACCAGTTAACGGACCAGTTAAAGAACCAGTTAAAGAACCATGTAAAGGACCAGTTAAAGGACCATGTAAAGAACCATGTAAAGGACCAGTTAAAGGACCAGTTAAATAACCATGTAAAGGACCAGTTCAAGGACCAGTTAAATAACTAGTTAAAGGAACAGTTAAAGAACTAGTTAAAGAACCATGTAAAGGACCAGTTGAAGAACCAGGTAAAGAACCAGGTAGAGAACAGGCTAAAGGATCAGTTAAAGGACCAGTTAAAGGACCAGTTAAAGAACCAGTTAAAGAACCATGTAAAGGACCAGTTAAAGGACCATGTAAAGGACCAGTTAAAGAACCAGTTAAAGGACCAGTTAAAGAACCAGTTAAAGGACAATGTAAAGAACCATGTAAAGAACCAGTTAAAGAACCAGTTAAAGACCCAGTTAAATGACCAGTTAAAGAACCAGTTAAAGACCCAGTTAAATGACCAGTTAAAGAACCAGTTAAAGAACAATGTAAAGAACCATGTAAAGAACCAGTTAAAGGACCAGTTAAAGAACAATGTAAAGGACCAGTTAAAGGACCAGTTAAAGAACCAGCTAAAGAACAAGTTAAAGAACCATATAAAAGACCATGTAAAGAACCAGTTGAAGAACAAGTTAAAGGACCAGTTAAATAACCATGTAAAGAACCATGTAAAGAACCAGGTAAAGAACCATGAAGAAGAACCATGTAAAGGACCAGTTAAAGAACCAGGTAAATGACCATGTAAAGGACCAGTTAAAGAACCAGGTAAAGAACCAGTTAAAGGACCAGTTAAAGGACCAGTTAAAGAACCATTTGAAGAACCAGTTAAAGGACCATGTAAAGGACCAGTTAAAGAACTAGGTAAAGAACAAGTTAAAGGACCAGTTAAATAACCAGGTAGAGAACAGGCTAAAGGACCAGTTAAAGGACCAGTTAAAGAACCAGGTAAAGAACCAGTTAAAGAACCATGTAAAGAACCATGAAGAAGAACTATGTAAAGGACCAGTTTAAGAACCAGTTAAAGAACCAGGTAAATGACCAGGTAAAGGACCATGTAAAGGACCAGTTAAAGAACCAGGTAAAGAACCAGTTAAAGGACCAGTTAAAGGACCAGATAAAGGACCAGTTAAAGAACCATTTGAAGAACCAGGTAAATGACCAGGTAAAAGGACCATGTAAAGGACCAGTTAAAGGACCAGTTAAAGGACCAGTTAAAGAACCAGGTAAAGGACCAGTTAAAGAACCAGTTAAAGAACCAGGTAAAGAACCATGAAGAAGAACCAGTTAAAGGACCAGTTAAAGAACCAGGTAAATGACCAGGTAAAAGGACCATGTAAAGGACCAGTTAAAGGACCAGTTAAAGGACCAGTTAAAGAACCAGGTAAAGGACCAGTTAAAGAACCAGTTAAAGAACCAGGTAAATGACCAGGTAAAGGACCATGTAAAGGACCAGTTAAAGAACCATGTAAAGAACCAGTTAACGGACCAGTTAAAGAACCAGTTAAAGAACCATGTAAAGGACCAGTTAAAGGACCATGTAAAGAACCATGTAAAGGACCAGTTAAAGGACCAGTTAAAGGACCAGTTAAATAACCATGTAAAGGACCAGTTCAAGGACCAGTTAAATAACTAGTTAAAGGACCAGTTAAAGAACTAGTTAAAGAACCATGTAAAGGACCAGTTGAAGAACCAGGTAAAGAACCAGGTAGAGAACAGGCTAAAGGATCAGTTAAAGGACCAGTTAAAGGACCAGTTAAAGAACCAGTTAAAGAACCATGTAAAGGACCAGTTAAAGGACCATGTAAAGGACCAGTTAAAGAACCAGTTAAATAACCAGTTAAAGGACCAGTTAAAGAACCATGTAAAGAACCAGTTAAAGAACCATGTAAAGGATCAGTTAAAGAACCAGGTAAAGAACCAGGTAAATAACCAGGTAAAGAACCAGGTAGAGGACCAGCTCCTCTTCTATGGAACCAGCTTCCACTTTCAGTCCGGGGGACAGACACAGTGACCACATTTAAGAGTAGACTTAAGACTTTCCTCTTTGATAGCACTTATAGTTAGGGCTGGCTCAGGTTTATAACCCATTATAGTTAGGGCTGGCTCAGGTTTGCCCTGGTCCATTCTTTCCAGCCCCTTGATATGCTGCTATAGGCCTAGACTGCTGGGGGACAACTTAGGATACACTGAGCTCCTCTATCCTTTTCTCTCTCTCCTTCTGTATGAATTCATGTTCTATCAATGCACATTACTAACTCTACTTCTTCCCTCGGAGTCTTTGTGCTTTCTCACCTCGCAGGTTTCCACGAATCGTGGTTGCATCTGGACCCTGGTCCTGCCTCCTGCCGTGACCCTACTGACGCACATTCTTCTCTATTTACCTTCTGTATGAATTCATGCACCATAAATGCACATTACTAACTCTGCTCCATCCCCGAAGTCTTTGTGCCTTCTCGCCTCGCAGGTTTCTGTGGATCGTGGTTAAATCTGGACCCTGGTCCTACGTCCTGCTGTGGTCCTCCCTGTCACCTACTGCTACTATTACATGAATCATTTCTGTCATGTGAATTAAACGTGTTGTAACTCTGTTATGCTGTTCATTCTGTACACATGACATCTATTTTGTACTCTGTCCATCCTGGGAGAGGATCCTCCTCTGCTGCTCTCCTGAAGGTTTCTTCCATTTTTCTCCCTGTTGAAAGGTTTTTTTTTGGGGAGTTTTTCCTGAGTCGATGAGGTTCTGGGACAGAGGATGTCAGTGTGTACAGATTGTAAAGCCCTCTGAGGAGAATTTGTAATTTGTGATTTTGGGCTATACAAAAATAAATTGAATTGAATTGAATTAAAGGCCCATTTAAAGGACCAGTTAAAGAACCAGTTAAAGGACCATGTAAAGAACCATGTAAAGAACCAGGTAAAGAACCAGTTAAAGAACCATGTAAAGGACCAGTTAAAGGATCTTGTAAAGAACCAGTTAAAGGACCAGTTAAAGAACCATGTAAAGAACCATGTAAAGAACCAGTTAAAGGACCAGTTAAAGAACCAGGTAAAGAACCAGGTAAAGGACCAGTTAAAGGACCATGTAAAGAACCAGGTAAAGGACCAGTTAAAGAACCATGTAAAGAACCAGGTAAAGAACCAGGTAAAGAACTAGTTAAATAACCAGTTAGAGAACCTGGTAAAGAACCAGTTAGAGAACCAGTTTTCATCTTGGTTTGTTTTCTTTTATCAGGTTCATCAACAACATGAAACTAATTAAATCAACATGTCTTAAAATCAGAAGCATTCTTTTATGCAGCTCAGCACCAAACTGATTCACAGGAAGAGGAGGAGGAGGAGGAAGAAGAGGAGGAGGAAGAGGAAGAAGAGGAGGAAGGGGAGGAGGAAGAGGAAGAAGAGGAGGAAGAAGAAGAAGAAGAAGAAGAAGAAGAAGAAGAAGAAGAAGAAGAAGAAGAAGAAGAAGAAGAAGAAGAAGAAGAAGAAGAGGAGGAGGAGGAGGAGGAGGAGGAAGAAGAGAAGGCTTGTACTTACCAGAAGAGCAGGTCAGCCTCCCCAGAGCTGGGGGAGGAAGGAGGGAGGAGGAAGGAAGGAGGGGAAGGATGAGAGGAGAGGAAGGAGGGAGGAACAACATTATAATGTTATTTATAATGTTATGATACAGACAGGATCCAGAAAATATCCAGGAATTATAGAAAAATAATTCTAAAACAGAAATGATTCAGGGATACATATAGAGAAACTATCAAGACTGGATCTAGAAATGTATCCCGAGATAATTCCAAGATAAAGTAAAGCTGCAAGCAGAGATGTGCGGGTCATCGCACCTTTGCCGCGTCGGGATGCTGGCGGGATGCCGGCTCACGCGGCCGAGAACGTGACAACATGAGCAATTCATGTAAAACTCAAAATGGCCGGCTTCTGATACGGGTTGGAGCATGGTCCCAAGAGACTTATTTGTAAGTGTACATGTGATACATAAGCCTACCAAATTTTGTATATTTTTGTGAAACGTACTGCGAGGGCTGCTTTGTCGAATTTTGTTGACATTCTGTAGGGGGCGCTATCGAGCCGATTCTTAATTTTGAAGCATTCCAAACATATCATATAACTAAATGTAGGACATTAAATGTGTGTGCTATGTTTTAATCTGTTTTGAGCATGTTTAGCCCCTCAAAAACATATTTGTTTTTCATGTCGAAGAGGGAGTTGCTACGGCAACAGCCTTCGACGAAACAACAACATTTTGATAACTTTTAATCACTAAGGTTTTTACATTGTACTGAGCAGAAGTCTATCTGATGATTTACCTAGGAGGAGTTCGTTCAAATAAAGAGCCTAGAAATAGGCAAAAATGAAAGGAAAAATCCCACAAAAATCAAAATGGCCGTCTTCCGATACAGTTTAGAGCATGGTACCAAGAGACTTTGTTTTAAGTCTACATGTGATACATGTGCCTACGAAATTTGTTATATCTATGTCAAACGTACTGCGAGGGCTGCTTTGTCAAAACTTTGTAGGGGGCGCTATCGAGCAACCTTTCCACTCTGAAGCATTACAATCATGTCAGGTAACTATATTTATGACTTTTAATGTGTGTGCAAAGTTTAGTTATGTTTCAAGTATGTTTAGTCTCTCAAAAGTACCTTCGTTGTTGATGGCGAAGCTTGGGTCACCACGGCAACGGCGTTACACGAAACCTCAAAACCTTTGTGAGCTGGCATTATGAACTTCTTACACATGTGTGGTAGTAATTTGATATTGATCTGATTTACCTACTAAGAGAAACAGGCCAAAGTATAGAGGCTTTAACTTCCTGTTACCAGTAGGTGGCGCTATGGCTTTGATTAAAAATTGGACTGCACTTGTCTTCAAGCCTGGAGTCTCATCAAACATGGGAAATTAGGAAAGGATCTGATCATGTGGAGTTGAGTTACATCAGTTTATTTGTTCACGGTGAAGGATCAATATTCTCAGAGCCTCAACATCGCCGCCCTTTAATGAATTCTTTCAATCTTCACAATGAAGCTTTATCAAAGTCTTAAGGCTTTTCTGACTAACTTTGAGAGGGATCTGATGAATTTGCTAGGAGGAATAGAGCAGAGTATAAAACTTGTCATTTTCTTTTGCCAATAGGTGGCGCTCTGATATTGTGAAACTTTTTGCATTGCAATGCCCTCAGGCCTTAACTACCATCATGTACAAGAAATTTCGGGCAAATTGGATAATGTACCTTGGAGTTACAGCAACATCCACTTTTGTGGCGAACCGCAAGAAATGGGCGTATACTTGGAGCCCCGCAACGTCAAGGCCGTTCAAAGACAACTCGCCATTTTGATAACTTTTCATCATCAATGTCTTCAGATCATTCTGACCAAATTTGAAGTTGATTGCATGAATTCTGTAGGAGGAGTTCGTTCACGTACAACTTCTGAAAATGATGAAAAATGGCTTAAAATGCAGAAATTGGGCAATTTCCTGCATCGCCCCCTAGTGTTTGAATATCATGAAAATGACAGAATATGTTAAAGGAAGCGATGTGGACATATGCTACAAATTTGGTGATGATAGGCCAAGTGATTTGGATGTTAAGTGAATTGAAAACTAAGCCATGCCCCTTAGAAGTTGATTGGTCCTTTATGTTCTCAACACAATGAGATATTAATAAGCTTTTGATAACTTGTGATTACATTGAATCAATAATGAGCCACATAACATTTTGTAAGAATCGGAACCAGCGTTTAGGAGGATTTGGAAATAATGTGTTTTTCACAAAATTCAAAATGGTGGAAAATCTAAGTAGGCGGAGCTTAATGTTACCATGTACCTGTTTTGTAGAGCAGACAGAACCGGACATGTGTGTCGAATTTCAAGTCAATTGGTGATTGGGGGCGAATTTCATTGGCTTTCAAAAGAAAAAAAATTCTAGGGGGCGCTATAGAGACATTTCTTTCTACCCAAAATCGAGACCCCTAAAATATCAAATTTTTCACCCGTCCTGATATGCATGTCAACTTTGGCAACTTTTCAGATATGATAAAGCCCCCAAAAAGGCAGTTAGATTGCAGAATAATAATAATAATAATAGGAATAATAATAATAATAATAAACATTCCAGTTTCAATAGGGTCCTCTCGGACCGACTTCGTCGGTGCTCGGACCCTAATAATAATAATAATAATAATAATAATAATAATAATAAACATTCCAGTTTCAATAGGGTCCTCTTGGACCGATTTCGTCGGTGCTCGGACCCTAATAATAGGAATAATAATTAAAGCTGTGAGCAGCGATGATCGGGCCCTCGCGCCCCTGGCGACGTCGAGGCTACTTGCCGGACGCCGGTTGACGTGTCCCGGAGCTTTACCATCAGACACTGTGTAAGCGGCTTAGAGGATATTTCACGCGTGGAGCAGAGGCGTCAAGTAATTTTACAGGAGCTTGAAGTTAGATCAGTTAAAGAGTATTAACCCTCCTGTTATGTTCAGGGTCAAATTGACCCGTTTCAAAGTTTGACAATCTAGAACAAATATTTTTCAGTACTTTTTCTGTTTGAAACTTCTTCTGCTTGCCTTAATTAGTGTAATCAACGTAAAAAAAAAAGGGTTCATATGGTGTATATGCAACCCCCCCCCTGCAGGTTTATATATTACAGAGATGATGGTCGGGTCAATTTGACCCGGCAATGAAAGTGGAGACTATAAGGGGTCAGAAGTGTCAAGTTTAGACCATTTCTTACTCACACACACACACACACACACACACACACACACACACACACACACACACACACACACACACACACACACACACACACACACACACACACACACACACACACACACACACCTGTGCGAGAAATACAGATACTATTTTGACGGGAACCTTATATTTTCCCGCTGGAAAACCCCGCCCACACTTAGCAGGGGAGGGGTGAAACATAAGCGGGTTACTTGGGAGTCCTACCAACATTACACTCTGTAGATACATACAACACAGCAGCTTACTGTAGGACAACATGAGCAACAGAAACAAAAGGACGACAGCCCTGGTGGCTCTGCAGCTCTTCCTTGATCACGACAGTGAAATAGAGGAGGATGTGTCTAAAGATGAAGACCATCTTGAGGTCAATTCAGATTATAATGGTACTGATTATGAACCATCAGATGAGGAAAGTGATGTACCTGTTCCTCCAAGCGAGACATTCGTGTCGAAAAGTTGTGAAATACAGTGGTCATCCTCACCCAATACACATCAGCCAAGACTGTCTGCCGAAAGTATTCTAAAGACGGTGCCAGGCCCCAGCAGGATGGCAGTGACTCGTGTCACAGACATCAAGTCAGCTTTTGAGCTGGTCATTCCAAACTCAATACAGAAAGTCATTCTAGAAATAACGTCTAAGGGAGAAGTGGAAGGAGATGGATGAAACGCATTTACATGCATATGTGGACCTCCTTATACTTGCTGGGGTCTATAAAGAAAGAAAGAATGTTGTGCTCATGAACACTCTCCATAGAAATGCTGAATCAGCACCAGAGAGGACGAGAAACCATGATTCTAGATTACAATGCCACAAAAAGAGGGTGGACAATTTGGACCAAGTAACGGGGTCCTACAGCACCAAGAGAATGACTGCACGCTGGCCTTTGGGCTGTTTCTTTACACTATAAATAAACATAAATAAAGTTTACTTTCAATACAAATCCTTATGACTCATTTGGCTTGATTTTGAGGGAGCGGGTCAATATGACCCTGAACAGCAGAGGTGTCTCATCTCTATTTATCTACATCACCGCGTGAAAAAAAGAAAGTTTCAAAATACTAAAACAATTTAGACAAAAATACATGTTATGGTAGACTAATGCAATATATATCTAGGTTTTTCCAATGTACCTACAAAATTGTTTGAACATGTATTTTTCATGAAAACGAGTGAGTTATCCTCATTGAACTATGATCTATGGAGGGGTGAATAACTCCATTCCACTAAATACTGATTGAAGTGTTAGTAATGAGGTTGGTGATGAGGTACAAACTATATTTATTAGGATTTTTTGGTTTCTGACAACTTTTGGATGATTAAACATGCACCGGGTCAAATTGACCCGGGAACATCATTGCTGTACATGAGAAACGAACATAACAAGAGAGTTAAAGAGTTAATATTGACATGCGGAAGTCTTCAAGCCATGATTCTCATCAAGCATGTCTACTTTGGGACAGTTTTGACAAAGTACAGTTGATTTACAATAGCTTGATGTACGAACGCAAACCATGTAAAATAGCCACCACACCACGTCCACACCGTTCCATGAAACTCAAGCTTTTGATAACTTGTAATCACTGAAGTATTTAGACTGTACTGACGGAATTTGAAGTGGATCTGATGAATTCCCTAGGAGGACTTCGTTACAGAAAAGTGCAGAGAAATAGACAAAGATAAAAGGAAAAATCCCACAAAACTCAAGATGGCCGGCTTCTGGTACGGTTTGGAGCATTGTCCCTGGATACTTATTTTTAAGTTGACATGTGTTACATATGCCTACCAAATTTGATGTGGATCTGATAAAGTCCCAAGGAGGAATTCGTTAAAGAATAGCGCCTACAAAATAGACAAAAATATACCAAACAAATGACACAAAATTCATGTCAAGATGTCCAGCTTCTGGTACGGTTTAGAACAAGGTCCCAAGAGACTTATTTTTAAGTTTAGATATACTACATACGCCTACCAAATTTTGTATATCTATGTCAAACCTACTGCGAGGGCTGCTTTGTCGAAATTTGGTTGAATTTTGTTGAACTTTTGTAGGGGGCGCTATCGAGCCGATTTTACATTTTGAAGCATTAAAATCATATCATATAACTACATGTAGGTCATTAAATGTGTCCGCTATGTTTGGGTCTGTTTTGAGTATTTTTAGCCCCTCAAAAACATCTTTGTTTTCATGGCAAAGAGTGCGTCGCCAAGGCAACAGGCTTTGACGAAACAACAATCTTTTAACAACTTTTAATCATTAATGTTTTTAGATTATATTGTCCAAATTCTAAGTGGATCTGATAAATTCCCTAGGACGAGTTCGTTCCAGAAAAGCGCCTAGAAATAGACAAAAATGAGCAAATAAATCACAGAAAAATCAAAATGGCCGACGTCCGGTACGGTTTAGAGCATGGTCCCAAGAGACTTTTGTTTAAGTCTACATGTGATACATGTGCCTACTAAATTCTGTCTATCTATGTCAAACGTACTGCGAGGGCTGTATCGTTGAAACTTTGTAGGGGGCGCTATCGAGCCTAAATTCCACTTTGAATCATTAAAATATTATCAGGTAACTAAATGTATGACTCTAAATGTGTGTGCCAAGTTTAGTGACATTTCAAGCATGCTTAGTGCCTCAAAAGGACCTTCGTTGTTGACGGCGAAGAAGGGGTCGCCACGGCAACGGCGTTACACGAAACCTCAAACGCTTTGTGGGCTGGCATTATAAAAATCTTCCGTTTGTGTGGAAGTAATTTGATGTTGATCTGATCTACCTACTAAGAAAACCAAGCCAAAGTATAGAAACCTTTACTTCCAGTTACCAGTAGGTGGCGCTATGACTATGATTCAAAATTAGACTGTACATGTCTTCAAGCCTGGAGTTTCATCATACACGTGAAATTTGAAAGGATCTGATCATGTGGAGTCGAGTTACATCGGTTTATTCGCTCACGGCGAAGGATCGATATTCGCCGATGCTCCGAGTCGCTGCCCTTCATTGGATTCTTACAATCTTCACCGTGTTGCATTATCAACGTCTTAAGGCTTTTCTGACAAACTTTGAGAGGGATCTGATTAATCTGTGAAGAACAGGGCTTACCAGTATAAAACATTTAATTTTTGTTGCCACTCGGTGGCGCTATGACTTTGATTCTAAATTATCATATGGATGTCTTCAGGGTCAGGATGTCATGACATATGAGTAATATGGAGCAGATAAGATAATGAACGGCGGAATTACAACAACTTCCTGTCTCGTGGCGAATGGTGTTTTTTTGAAAATGCTCCCTACTCACATAGTTCGATATTTTTTAAATCTTGTAACAACTTTTCACTGCAAAGGTCTCAAGATCACACTGGCCCAATTTGAAGTCAATCGGGTTTAATCTCTAGGAGGAGATCGTTCTGGTCCAACGCCTGAAAATGATGAAAAATGATGAAAAATGCTAAAAAAGCCAATATTGGGCGGATAAATGCATCGCCCCCTAGTGTTTGAAAATAATGAAAATCATAGGGTCAGTTAATGGAAGCGATGTGGACATATACCGATACATATCACCGATTCCAATTTGTGTGCAAATTTTAAATGATTTAGGTTTAGTCCAAGCACCTCTTTTGTCCATGCAAAGCCCTACCATAAGAATAAATAATAAACGATACGATTACAATAGGTCCTCTCGGACCGACTTCGTCGGTGCTCGGACCCTAATTAATAGATAACCCAGTAAAGATCCAGAGATAATCTAAAAATAAACCAGTAAAGATCCAGAGATAATTAATAAATAATCCAGGAAAGATCCAGAGATAATTAATAAATAATCCAGTAAAGATCCAGAGATAATCTAAAGATAAACCAGTAAAGATCTAGAGATAATCTAAAAATAAACCAGTAAAGATCCAGAGATAATTAATAAATAATCCAAGAAAGATCCAGAGATAATTAATAATAATCCAGTAAAGATCCAGAGATAATCTCAAAATAAACCAGAAAAGACCATTGATGATATAATAATCCAGACATGAAGACACAAACAGCTGACTGTAGAACCAGTCAGTTTAAACATCAACATCCTCAAGAGAAAACAACAAGAACCACAAACAGAGTGGCCTGTAATCTGCAGCATCGAGGTCACCATGGTTACCATACATCCCAGTTCATCTACAGCATCAAGGTCACCATGGTTACCATACATCCCAGTTCATCTGCAGCATCGAGGTCACCATGGTTACCATACATCCCAGTTCATCTGCTCCACTTACTTGAAACTGGTTTTAGTCTCCGTCTTGTTGCTGAGCGGCTCCTGGAGAGAGAGGTCTGAGGAAGATGAGCTGAAAACACACACACACACACGCACACACACACGCACACACACACGCACACACACACACACACACACAATAATGGAGATTAAAGACTTTCCAAACAGTTCATTCCATGTGTGTATACTCCCATAACACATACAAATATATATATAAAATATATATATATATATATATATATATATATATATATATATATATATATATATATATACACACACACAAATATGAAGTGATGAAATGATTCCTGTTAATAATGAAGCTTCAGTCTTTTCACCATGAAGCTGAAACACCAGAAGTATGTGGACAGTAGAACATCATGTGACATCATGTGCTGCACAGATGATCACATGACCTTCTGCTCAGCCTGCAGGGGGCCCTCACATGTAGCAGGTCTCAGGTCAGTCTCTGTTACAGACCTGGAGGGGGCTGAAGGCTCCTCAGAGATAGAGCTGGTTTTGGAGAAGAGTCTGGACCTTCTGCTCAGACCCAGAGCTGACATGTGGTGGCTGAGGAAAGAGCGACTCCTAGTGGTCGAGAAGAGGGGGGGAGGAGTGAGGGGGGGGAGGGAGGAAGGAGAGAGGACGGAGGGAGGAGAGAGGATGCAGGGAGGAGAGGGAGGGAGGAAGGAGAGAGGACAGAAGGGAGGGAGGAAGGAGAGAGGAGGGAGGGAGGAAGGAGAGAGGAGACAGGGAGGAGGGAGGAGAGGGAGGGAGAGACCAGTGATTACGTCAGAGACAGGAAACACCAAGTCACCAAAATAAGAAAAGAACAGACCCAGAAGAGAAGAGACCCAGTCGATACCCAGAACCAGAACCAGAACCAAAACCAGACCCAGACCCAGACCCAGAAGAGAAGAGACCCAGTCGATACCCAGAAAGACAGAGAACAAACTGTTTCACTCATAACTATCAATCATTTATCTCCAGGTCATTTCTTCATATTCATTAATGATGTCGTCAGTTTTACTGCAGTCAGAGTCCTCAGAGTACAGGTACAAATACTACGGTACAAGTAAAAGTACTAAAGTATCAGCTACAAAATACTAATAAAAGTACTCATTATGTATATTAATATACATGATATTACTGCATGTACAGTCTTAGTCTATAGAAGTACATCATAACGTACTTATTGATTATATAGATAAATATTTATCTCCTTCTCCACGTGTCCTCAGAGGACATCCACGTGTCCTCAGAGGACATCCACGTGTCCTCAGAGGACATCCACGTGTCCTCAGAGGACATCCACGTGTCCTCAGAGGACGAACATTCCTGCTGGCTGAACTCAGAGAAAAAGAGGTTTCCAAACTAAACAGTGTGTCGGTCTAAACTTGGTCACGCTCAGAGACGAGCGGTCCACTTCCTTCTGCTCAGACAGGACGTCTTCAGGAAGACGACTACGTCTCCTGTTCGAGTGTAGTTGGGACAGACGGAGACTATATTCATCTTTAGCTCTACATTCATCTATATTCATCTATAGCTCTACATTCATCTAGTCTATATTCATCTATATTCATCTATAGCTCTATATTCATCTATATTCATCTACCTATATTCATCTATAGCTCTATATTCATCTATAGCTCTATATTCATCTATATTCATCTATAGTTCCATATTCATCTATATTCATATATAGCTCTATATTCATCTATAGCTCTATATTCATCTATAGCTCTATATTCATCTATATTCATCTATAGCTCTATATTCATCTATATTCATCTATAGCCATATATTCATCTATAGCTCTATATTCATCTATAGCTCTATATTCATCTATATTCATCTATAGTTCCATATTCATCTATATTCATATATAGCTCTATATTCATCTATAGCTCTATATTCATCTATAGCTCTATATTCATCTACATTCATCTATAGCTCTATATTCATCTATATTCATCTATAGCCATATATTCATCTATAGCTCTATATTCATCTATAGCTCTATATTCATCTATATTCATCTATAGTTCCATATTCATCTATATTCATATATAGCTCTATATTCATCTATAGCTCTATATTCATCTATAGCTCTATATTCATCTATAGCTCTATATTCATCTATATTCATCTATAGCTCTATATTCATCTATAGCTCTATATTCATCTATAGCTCTATATTCATATATAGCTCTATATTCATCTATAGCTCTATATTTATATATAGCTCTATATTTATCTATAGCTCTATATTCATCTATAGCTCTATATTCATCTATATTCATCTATAGCTCTATATTCATATATAGCTCTATATTTATCTATAGCTCTATATTCATCTATAGCTCTATATTCATCTATAGCTCTATATTCATCTATAGCTCTATATTCATATATAGCTCTATATTCATATATAGCTCTATATTTATCTACAGCTCTATATTCATCTATAGCTCTATATTCATATATAGCTCTATATTTATCTATAGCTCTATATTCATCTATAGCTCTATATTCATCTATAGCTCGATATTCATATATAGCTCTATATTCATATATAGCTCTACATTCATCTATAGCTCTATATTCATCTATATTCATCTATAGCTCTATATTCCTATATAGCTCTATATTCATATATAGCTCTATTCATCTATAGCTCTATATTCATATAAGCTCTATATTCATCTATAGCTCTATATTCATCTATAGCTCTATATTCATCTATAGCTCTATATTCATCTATAGCTCTATATTCATCTATATTCATCTATAGCTCATATTCCTATATAGCTCTATATTCATATATAGCTCTATATTCATCTATAGCTCTATATTCATCTATAGCTCTATATTCATATATAGCTCTATATTCATCTATAGCTCTATATTCATCTATATTCATCTATAGCTCTATATTCATCTATAGCTCTATATTTATCTATAGCTCTATATTCATCTATAGCTCTATATTCATCTATATTCATCTATAGCTCTATATTCATATATAGCTCTATATTTATCTATAGCTCTATATTCATCTATGGCTCTATATTCATCTATATTCATCTATAGCTCTATATTCATCTATAGCTCTATATTCATCTATAGCTCTATATTCATCTATATTCATCTATAGCTCTATATTCATCTATATTCATCTATAGGTCTATATTCATCTATAGCTCTATATTCATCTATAGCTCTATATTCATCTATAGCTCTATATTCATCTATATTCATCTATAGTCTATATTCATCTATAGCTCTATATTCATCTATATTCATCTATAGCTCTATATTCATCTATAGCTCTATATTCATCTATATTCTATATAGCTCTATATTCATATATAGCTCTATATTTATCTATAGCTCTATATTCATCTATAGCTCTATATTCATCTATAGCTCTATATTCATATATAGCTCTACATTCATCTATAGCTCTATATTCATATATATTCATCTATAGCTCTATATTCCTATATAGCTCTATATTCATATATAGCTCTATATTCATCTATAGCTCTATATTCATCTATAGCTCTATATTCATCTATATTCATCTATAGCTCTATATTCATCTATAGCTCTATATTCATCTATATTCATCTATAGCTCTATATTCATCTATAGCTCTATATTCATCTAGAGCTCTATATTCATCTAGAGCTCCATATTCATCTAGAGCTCTATATTCATCTATAGCTCTATATTCATCTATATTCATCTATAGCTCTATAGTCATATATAGCTCTATATTTATCTATAGCTCTATATTCATATATAGCTCTACATTCATCTATAGCTCTATATTCATCTATATCTCTATATTCATCTATAGCTCTATATTCCTATATAGCTCTATATTCATATATAGCTCTATATTCATCTATAGCTCTATATTCATCTATATTCATCTATAGCTCTATATTCATATATAGCTCTATATTTATCTATAGCTCTATATTCATCTAAAGCTCTATATTCATCTATAGCTCTATATTCATATATAGCTCTACATTCATCTATAGCTCTATATTCATATATATTCATCTATAGCTCTATATTCCTATATAGCTCTATATTCATATATAGCTCTATATTCATCTATAGCTCTATATTCATCTATAGCTCTATATTCATCTATATTCATCTATAGCTCTATATTCATCTATAGCTCTATATTCATCTATAGCTCTATATTCATCTATATTCATCTATAGCTCTATATTCATCTATAGCTCTATATTCATCTAGAGCTCCATATTCATCTAGAGCTCTATATTCATCTATAGCTCTATATTCATCTATATTCATCTATAGTTCTATAGTCATATATAGCTCTATATTTATCTATAGCTCTATATTCATATATAGCTCTACATTCATCTATAGCTCTATATTCATCTATATTCATCTATAGCTCTATATTCATATATAGCTCTATATTCATCTATAGCTCTATATTCATCTTTAGCTCTATATTTATATATAGCTCTATATTCATCTATAGCTCTATATTCATCTATATTCATCTATAGCTCTATATTCATCTATAGCTCTATATTCATGTATAGCTCTATATTTATCTATAGCTCTATATTTATCTATAGCTCTATATTCATCTATAGCTCTATATTCATCTATAGCTCTATATTCATATATAGCTCTACATTCATCTATAGCTCTATATTCATCTATATTCATCTATAGCTCTATATTCCTATATATCTCTATATTCATATATAGCTCTATATTCATCTATAGCTCTATATTCATCTATATTCATCTATAGCTCTATATTCATCTATATTCATCTATAGCTCTATATTCATCTATAGCTCTATATTCATCTATATTCATCTATAGCTCTCTATTCATCTAGAGCTCTATATTCATCTAGAGGTCTATATTCATCTAGAGCTCTATATTCATCTAGAGCTCTATATTCATCTAGAGCTCTATATTCATCTAGAGCTCCATATTCATCTAGAGCTCTATATTCATCTATAGCTCTATATTCATCTATATTCATCTATAGCTCTATATTCATCTATATTCATCTATAGCTCTATATTCATATATAGCTCTATATTTATCTATAGCTCTATATTCATCTTTAGCTCTATATTCATCTTTAGCTCTATATTCATCTATAGCTCTATATTCATCTATAGCTCTATATTCATCTATATTCATCTATAGCTCTATATTCATCTATAGCTCTATATTCATCTATATTCATCTATAGCTCTATATTCATCTATAGCTCTATATTCATCTATAGCTCTTTTTTCATCTAGAGCTCTATATTCATCTAGAGCTCTATATTCATCTCGAGCTCTATATTCATCTATAGCTCTATATTCATCTATAGCTCTATATTCATCTAGAGCTCTATATTCATCTATAGCTCTATATTCATCTATAGCTCTATAGTTAACCAAGTTGTGTTCGGGACCCTGGTTGTGTTCGGGATGAAGACCCTCGTATGTACTGAGTGAACTTACGCGCTGGACGGTGACTTTGGCTCCTGCTCTGTGGTCACGGTTCCGTTGGGGGATGTGTGGGGGGGCAGCGGAGACCCTCTCTGGGATCCGGGCGGACTGGAGACGGGGCTGCCTGGGTCAGAGGTCAGAGGGGAAGAGGCCCTGCTGCCCGACCCCGCCGTGGGGCTGGGGGAGGAGGCGACGGGGGAGCGCGAGATGATGGCGGTGGAGGGGGAGAGAAAGGCAGGGGGAGTGGGGGAGGCGGAGGGCGAGGATCCCGCGGAGGAGGACAGGAGGTCCGGGAGGTTTTGGCTGGACAAGCGGCGGCTCCTCCGTCCCTCCTGCTCGCCAGCGGCCATCTTTCTTCTCTCCTTACGGAGGTGAGGGGAGGAATCGTCCATCTCACCGTCCTCGTTCTTCAGAGCGGTCTGCAACACACACACACACACACACACACACACACACACACACACACACACACACACACACACACACACACACACACACACACACACACACACACACACACACACGGCTTATGCCTTTATTCTATAAGGAGCAGATCCGGTCTGCGCCTCGCTTGGCCTTATTCAAGAAACAATACGTCACTTATTCGCTTACCAATTTTCACGCTCTGTGGTAAAGTATCCATAAAAAACAACAGTTATAAATATACAATAAAAAGGCCTTTACTGTCTCCAGAGGAGTGCCTGAAGGTTCAGCTCCAGGACCCGGTCTTCTCCCTGTTCATGTGAATAATGTGGGTCATCTGAATGAGTCTGTCCATCTCTATGCTGATGACACCACTGTATCAGACTAAACGCTATCTGGTCCTCACACCCTAACCCCTAATGAGAGTCAGACCACCGACAAGGATTTACACGTCACAGTTTCTTTTTTAGAATCAAAGCCAGTGACCGCCTGTTGCTGTTCCCGTCCATCCTCCTCTGGACTGTGGAGATGTTCTGGATGTTCTGGACTGTGGTGATGTTCTGGACTGTGGAGATGTTCTGGATGTTCTGGACTGTGGTGATGTTCTGGACTGTGGTGATGTTCTGGACTGTGGAGATGTTCTGGATGTTATGGACTGTGGAGAAGTCCTGGACTGTGGTGATGTTCTGGACTGTGGAGATGTTCTGGATGTTATGGACTGTGGAGATGTTCTGGACTGTGGTGATGTTCTGGACTGTGGAGATGTTCTGGACTGTGGAGATGTTCTGGATGTTATGGACTGTGGAGATGTTCTGGACTGTGGTGATGTTCTGGACTGTGGAGATGTTCTGGACTGTGGTGATGTTCTGGATGTTCTGGACTGTGGAGATGTTCTGGACCGTGGAGATGTTCTGGACTGTGGTGATGTTCTGGACTGTGGTGATGTTCTGGACTGTGGAGATGTTCTGGATGTTATGGACTGTGGAGATGTTCTGGACTGTGGTGATGTTCTGGACTGTGGAGATGTTCTGGACTGTGGAGATGTTCTGGACTGTGGAGATGTTCTGGATGTTCTGGACTGTGGTGATGTTCTGGACTGTGGAGATGTTCTGGATGTTATGGACTGTGGAGATGTTCTGGACTGTGGTGATGTTCTGGACTGTGGAGATGTTCTGGACTGTGGTGATGTTCTGGATGTTCTGGACTGTGGTGATGTTCTGGACTGTGGTGATGTTCTGGACTGTGGAGATGTTCTGGACTGTGGAGATGTTCTGGATGTTCTGGACTGTGGTGATGTTCTGGACTGTGGAGATGTTCTGGATGTTCTGGACTGTGGTGATGTTCTGGACTGTGGTGATGTTCTGGACTGTGGAGATGTTCTGGATGTTCTGGACTGTGGAGAAGTCCTGGACTGTGGTGATGTTCTGGACTGTGGAGATGTTCTGGACTGTGGTGATGTTCTGGACTGTGGAGATGTTCTGGACTGTGGAGATGTTCTGGATGTTCTGGACTGTGGAGATGTTCTGGACTGTGGAGATGTTCTGGATGTTCTGGACTGTGGTGATGTTCTGGACTGTGGTGATGTTCTGGACTGTGGAGATGTTCTGGATGTTATGGACTGTGGAGAAGTCCTGGACTGTGGTGATGTTCTGGATGTTCTGGACTGTGGAGATGTTCTGGACTGTGGAGATGTTCTGGATGTTCTGGACTGTGGAGATGTTCTGGATGTTCTGGACTGTGGAGATGTTCTGGATGTTCTGGACTGTGGTGATTGTTAGGTTGTAATAATTTAAAATGACTTACACTTGTAAATAAGGAATGTCGATGTATAAATTACGATACTTAAAAAAGGATAATTAATAAGGAATAGCGAGCCTTATGACAAGGTGTATGCGTAACATAGCAGAAAGCCACATTGAGTTTTTTACTTAGACTTAGTTCAGGTATGTAAGGAATGAGATAGAGAGAGGGGGGTGAAGAGACTGAGGCCACTAACATCAACACCAAGAACTGATAAGCATCTCCTCATGAGGGGTTGATGCGCTCAGCTTTACGAGAGGGTGGACTGATGACATCATGTGCCGGTAGGTCTGGGAGAGACCTTTGCACCAGTTTTAAACCAACCGAAATCATCGATTCTACTGCCATCAAACTTTAACCAAATCCACGCTGTAAAACTGAGCCAATGAGAGGCGACGATGCACATTTTTACTGGACTATATTATCAAATGTACTGGTCAGTTCGAGGCTCTTAGGTCAATGCGCACAGACAGTAACTCTCTTCAGGCTGCTGTTGAGTGGCTGTGGACCGCGGTTGGTTTATGAACCCTCAGCTGAGGATTATGCACTATATTGCCAACTTTTATTAAATTGATTTTTATTATAACCTACTGAATCCAGAAATTCTCTTCCAAGTCCGCCCAAAGATCTTGAACCTTATCATGATGTTCCGGACTGTAGTGATGTTCTGGATGTGGATCTCATTCTCTGCATCAGTTCACGGAGCTCTGAGATCCATAACTGTCTTCGTATTCTCAGATCAAGTGTTTGTCATATATAACTTTATTTATTAATTCCTCCTCCTCCTCCTCCTCCTCCTCCTCCTCCTCCTCCTCCTCCTCCTCCTCCTCCTCCTCCTCCTCCTCCTCCTCCTCCTCCTAGCTGTGGTCTCTGTATGAATGTCCTGTCTGGACCTCTGTGTTGTATTGTTCTGTCTCGTGAATGAGGTCAAATAAAAGACTTGTTGTTGTTGTTACCTCGTACGTGGTGAACTGCGCCCGGAGGTCCGGCTCCGCCCCCTTGTTGTTGATGTGTTGGTGGACGATGGTCTCCATCCCCAGCTGCTCCAGACTGTCGGTCACATCGTAGAACGAGTCCTGATCAGGAAGCACTGCTAGAGTCTACACACACACACACACACACACACACACGCGCACGCGCACACACACACACACACACACACACACACACAAACACGCACACACACACACACACAGTTGAAGTTTATCTTGCTGACTGTCTGTTTACCTTGTCTGTCTGACTGACTGTTCACCTTGTTGACTGACTGTTCACCTTGTTGACTGACTGTTCACCTTGTTGACTGACTATTCACCTTGTTGACTGACTGTTCACCTTGTTGACTGACTGTTCACCTTGTTGACTGACTGTTCACCTTGTTGACTGACTGTTCACCTTGTTGATGAGTGTCATGGTGAACATGAGGAGCTCTGTGTCGGAGCCGTTTCTCTCCTCCAGAACCTCCATTAGGTAACTCCACGGATTCACACCTGCAACACACAGAGGACCACATGCAGGTAACCATAGCAACAGCTCTCATGTCGGTGACATCATCACATCCCACCTGCAACACACAGAGGACCACATGCAGGTAACCATAGTGAGTGAGTGAGTGAGAGTGAGAGAGAGAGATAGAGAGAGTGAGAGAGAGAGAGAGAATGAGAGTGAGAGAGTGAGCGAGAGAGTGTGAGAGTGTGAGAGAGAGACAGAGTGAGAGAGAGAGTGAGTACCTCTCTTTCCGTCCACCGTGTTGACGGCGTTGATGAGTCGAGGACTGTTGGACTCTGAATATTCCACGAACACGATGAGCAGCTTCAGAGACGTTTTCACCACGAGACGAGACTGAAGACAGAGACAGGTTCAGTGTGTGTGTGTGTGTGTGTGTGTGTGTGTGTGTGTGTGTGTGTGTGTGTGTGTGTGTGTGTGTGTGTGTGTGAGTGAGTGTCCACCAGGTGGCGTCTCAGCTCTCTTGAGTTTGTCCATCAGACCCCGTGTCCTCCTAAAGGGTCATGTGACCGTCCACAGTAACCAAACTGTCCATCTGTGAGGACAAACGTCTCAGCAGTGTTCAAGTGAGGCCTTTTAAGCCACAGTACTCCGTTTGACCCCGTCTCAGGACGATGGAGGACCAGAAGGGACAGACTATGAACTGTATGTCACATTGACATCCATGAAGGAGGTCAGAGGTCACATGACCTGAAGACTCACCAGACTTCCTGTCAGCGTGTAGAGCCACTGGACCGTCTCGTTGTGGCTGATCACCCCATTCATACCGTCCACAAACAGCATGATCTGACTGAGAGCTGAGGGACAGACAGACAGACAGGGGGACAGACAGACAGGGGGACAGACAGGGGGACAGACAGACAGGGGGACAGACAGGGGGACAGACAGACAGGGGGACAGAGAGACAGGGGGACAGAGAGACAGGGGGACAGACAGACAGGGGGAGAGACAGACAGGGGGACAGACAGGGGGACAGACAGACAGGGGGACAGAGAGACAGGGGGACAGAGAGACAGGGGGACAGACAGACAGGGGGAGAGAGAGACAGGGGGAGAGAGAGACAGGGGGACAGACAGACAGGGGGAGAGAGAGACAGGGGGACAGACAGACAGGGGGAAAGAGAGACAGGGGGACAGAGAGACAGGGGGACAGACAGGGGACAGACAGACAGGGGGACAGAGAGACAGGGGGACAGACAGACAGGGGGAGAGAGACAGGGGACAGACAGACAGGGGGACAGACAGACAGGGGGACAGACAGACAGGGGGACAGACAGGGGACAGACAGACAGGGGGACAGACAGACAGGGGGACAGACAGACAGGGGGACAGAGAGACAAAGAGAGAGACAGAGAGAGAAACAGGTCTGTCGTGGTGTGTTCACACCAAAAGTGTTGCGAATATTCTCAACGCCGGACTATTTGTGGTTATTTCGCTTTTTCGCACTCGACGCGCCGCCGGAGAGGGGGTGTGGCTTATCTCCGTGGAAATAGTTCCTTTCCGCCATCCACCGTGGAAGAAACAACCACTGGTTCTGCTTTGTACATGTTGTGGAAGTCCCACAAACGTTGGAACATCAAACGCCCTCATGTCTGGGTTCATAAGAAGCTGTGTGTGACTACGGATATATATATATATATATATATATATATATATATATATATATATATATATATATATATATATAATATTATTATATATATATATATATCCGTAGTCACACACAGCTTCTCCAGGAGCTGCGTCTGGAGGACTTCCTCTTCCAGACTATCGACTTCTCCTCCATAGTTTGTGCATTGACTTTGTATGTAATCTGGTCGCGCGAAAAATTCGCGCTGCGTTTGGTGTGAACGCACCTTCAGTTTTTAGCTCCAGATGAAGCTCTCATATGTTCTTACTGACTCGGCTCTCTGTGGTTTGTGGCTTCTGATGGCTGATCTCAGAGCTGAGACTCTGAACTGATCTGGTTCCTTACAGACTGATCTCAGAGCTGAGACTCTGAACTGATCTGGTTCCTTACAGACTGATCTCAGAGCTGAGACTCTGAACTGATCTGGTTCCTTACAGACTGACTGATCTCAGAGCTGAGACTCTGAACTGATCTGGTTCCTTACAGACTGATCTCAGAGCTGAGACTCTGAACTGATCTGGTTCCTTACAGACTGATGGCTGATCTCAGAGCTGAGACTCTGAACTGATCTGGTTCCTTACAGACTGATGGCTGATCTCAGAGCTGAGACTCTGAACTGATCTGGTTCCTTACAGACTGATGGCTGATCTCAGAGCTGAGACTCTGAACTGATCTGGTTCCTTACAGACTGATCTCAGAGCTGAGACTCTGAACTGATCTGGTTCCTTACAGACTGATGGCTGATCTCAGAGTTGAGACTCTGAATTGATCTGGTTCCTTACAGACTGATGGCTGATCTCAGAGCTGAGTGGTGCTCCAGGTTCTTGGTCTGAACTATAAACCTGGTCCAGCTTCAGGACCCCCCCTCTCCCCCTCACCTCTCAGGATGTAGTTCTGGTAGTTATGGTCGGCCTCCGCTCCTACTTGAATGAAACAATTCAAACCTTCAGAGGCCACGAACTCTGGAACCAGGTCTTTATCATCCTGCAGACAGGAACAGAAGAAACCATCACACGAGACCCGCTGGCGGTTTGAAAGCATCCTGGAGAAACATCTCAGGGTCATTGCTTCATCACGGAGGACCTCTACCCATCAGGTCCCTGAGTCAGGTTGAGGTCCCTGAGTCAGACACCCTGTGATGCGTTCAGGTTGAGGTCCCTGAGTCAGGTTCAGGTCCCTAAGTCAGACCCCCTGTGATGCGTTCAGGTTCAGGTCCCTGAGTCAGACACCCTGTGATGTGTTCAGGTCCCTGAGTCAGACCCCCTGTGATGAGTTTAGGTCCCTGAGTCAGACCCCCTGTGATGCGTTCAGGTTCAGGTCCCTGAGTCCATTACCTGGAAGAGCTGTTTGAGGGAGAACAGGGAGCGTCTGAGTTCTGGACCCTGAGAGTTGTACAGCTTCTCTGAAACACACCAGAAGGAGAAGAAGAGACAGGAAGTCACTTCACAAGCCAAACAGATGTGGACTCTAGTGGCAGATTATTATTATTAATGATCATTAATTAGTCATAATTATTATCATCATTCTTCCTTTTTTCGGAGCTGGAGCTGATGGAAGACGTTCCTCAGAGGAACAAATGAAACCTTATTATTATTATCTGAATATGAAGTCTGGACAAAGATTGTTTATTTGACAAAGAAACACCCAACAGAGAGAGACGTGGTCTTGAATAAGTTACATTAATATCATAATAATAATTAGAGCTTTTGAATCTGAAGCCTTATGAGCCTTATAGAGACCACCAGATGGAGGGGGGAGGGGGAGCAGGGGGGGGGTCTCCAGAAAGGAATGAAACAGTTTCCTGTTTGCTTCCAGAGGTCAGGACCGTGACTCATTGTGGACTTCAGAGGAAACGACAAACAGTTTACTCACAAGTTCCTCTGAGGAGAGAACAGAGAGGAAGACCAGGAGGAGAAATGAAAGTCTCACGTTTAAACTTCTCTATTCTCACCAGCACAAACAGAACAGGAAGCTCAGACCTCAGGCTCCTCCAACAAAACTCATGAAATAATAAATAAGGAAATCACGCAAGAAAAAATGAGAAATGAATCCATAAGACAGCATGGTGGCGAAATAAAGTCAGTCCCAAGATAAAACAAGCAGTAACACACAGTAACACATCAACGGAAACTGCACAAACAGCCTGCTAACATGCTAACATGCTACCACCAACAGTACCACCTCAAACTAACCCAAATACACAGTAGCAGGATCTATAGTACTTTACACTCAGAACCCTCAGTCTAATGAACACACCACCAGAACATTCATGTTCCCCTCAGGATGAACCCTCAGTCTAATGAACACATCACCAGAACACTCATGTTCCCCTCAGGATGAACCCTCAGTCTAATGAACACACCACCAGAACATTCATGTTCCCCTCAGGATGAATCCTCGGTCTATTGAACACACCACCAGAACATTCATGTTCCGTTCAGAATGAACCCTCAGTCTAATGAACACACCACTAGAACATTCATGTTCCCCTCAGGATGAACCCTCGGTCTAATGAACACACTACCAGAACACTCATGTTCCCCTCAGGATGAACCCTCAGTCTAATGAACACACCACTAGAACATTCATGTTCCCCTCAGGATGAACCCTCAGTCTAATGAACACACCACCAGAACATTCATGTTCCCCTCAGGATGAACCCTCAGTCTAATGAACACACCACCAGAACATTCATGTTCCCCTCAGGATGAACCCTCAGTCTAATGAACACACCACCAGAACATTCATGTTCCCCTCAGGATGAACCCTCAGTCTAATGAACACACCACCAGAACATTCATGTTCCCCTCAGGATGAACCCTCAGTCTAATGAACACACCACCAGAACATTCATGTTCCCCTCAGGATGAACCCTCAGTCTAATGAACACACCACCAGAACATTCATGTTCCCCTCAGGATGAACCCTGGTCCTGTATTGGCCCTCATCATCAGGTCCACATGCTACTTGGGTTACGTTAGCTGGTCATTAGCTACCAGCTACACTGGGACATTACAGCTGCTACTCTCCAGTGTGAGGCTAACTTCCTCAGATCGTCCCACAGTTAGTGTTAAAGCACAAAGTCAAGGGAGGAAGGAAGGAACTAGGAATCATCTTTGACAGGAAGTGCTGCTGTTCTCTCATAAATAAACTGAACATTTAAACAGTTCATGAGAAAATAACTCATGAAGAGAGCACACACACACACACACACACACACACACACACACACACACACACACACACACACACACACACACACACACACACACACACACACACACACACACACACACACACACACACACACACACACACACACACACACACGACTGAGCTGCCTGACAACTAGTGGTAGAAAGTAACTGAGTACATTTACACTTAATACTTTGATGTACTCAGTATATTCTGCTACTTTATACTTTTACTGCTCTACAACGCTGATTATTAATCAGTTAATAAATTATGTATTATTACATGATTAACTACCAGCAGAATATGAAGTCATTAAAATGAGCTCAGCTTTAAAGTGATGAACACGTGAATACATTAATAATATAATATATATTATTCTGAAACGAGCTATTCTGCATGATGTGTATTTTATTTCAGTAAACTTTTGAATGCAGTATTTTTACTTGTAACAAAGTATTTCTACACAGAGGTACTATAAAGTATCAGAATACTTCTACACAGAGGTACTATAAAGTATGAGAGTACTTCTACACAGAGTTACTATAAAGTATCAGAATACTTCTACACAGAGGTACTATAAAGTACCAGTACTCATGCTCCGTGTGTTCCCACAGAGTTATTTAAAGAAGAATCTCAGTTCACTTTTAGTCCTTTAAAATAAGCACAACAGCTGGACTCTGTCCTCCATGAAGACCACAACCCGTCTGTCATGGTCCTCAGCTCAGACTCCGTCGTCTACAAGAGAGAGACGAGGACAGAGGACAGGGGACAGAGAGACGAGGACAGAGACGTGTGAGGTCATCGGTCTTATTCTCATCGGTTGAGGTATGGGGGAGGTATGGGGGAGATAAGAGGGAGGTATGGGGGAGATATGGGGGAGATATGGTTGAGGTATGGTTGAGGTATGGGGGAGATATATGGGAGAGGTATGGGGGAGGTATGGGTGAGGTATGGGGGAGAGGTATGGTTGAGAGGTATGGTTGAGGTATGGGGAGGTATGAGGGAGGTATGGGGGAGATATGGGGGAGAGGTATGGTTGAGGTATGAGGGAGGTATGGGGGAGGTATATGGTTGAGATGTATGGGGGAGATGTATGGGGGAGATATGGGGGAGGTAATGGGTAGGTATGGGGGAGATATGGGGGAGATGTATGGGGGAGATATGGGGGAGGTAATGGGTAGGTATGGGGGAGATATGGGGGAGAGGTATGGTTGAGGTATGAGGGAGGTATGGGGGAGATATATGGTTGAGGTATGGGGGAGGTGTATGGTTGAGGTATGGGGGAGGTGTATGGGGGAGGTATGGGTGAGGTATGGGGGAGGTATGGTTGAGGTATGGGGGAGGTATGGGGGTGGTATGGGGGAGGTGTATGGTTGAGGTATGGGGGAGGTATGGGGGAGGTGTATGGTTGAGGTATGGGGGAGGTATAGGGGAGGTGTATGGTTGAGGTATGGGGGAGGTGTATGGTTGAGGTATGGGGGAGGTATGGTTGAGGTATGGGGGAGGTATGGGGGAGGTGTATGGTTGAGGTATGGGGGAGGTATGGGGGAGGTATGGTTGAGGTATGGTTGAGGTATGGGTGAGGTATGGGTGAGGTATGAGGGAGGTATGAGGGAGGTACATGGGAGAGGTATGGGGGAGGTATGGGTGAGATATGGGGGAGAT
>JACSYO010001743.1:40000-41678 GCA_016806645.1 Ophiodon elongatus
TGTCCTCTAATACGATACGTGTCCTCTAACGTGTCCTCTAATACGATACGTGTCCTCTAATAAGATACGTGTCCTCTAACGTGTCCTCTAATAAGATACGTGTCCTCTAACGTGTCCTCTAATACGATACGTGTCCTCTAATGTGTACCCTAATACGATACGTGTCCTCTAATATGATACGTGTCCTCTAACGTGTACCCTAATACGATACGTGTCCTCTAACGTGTCCTCTAACACGATACGTGTCCTCTAATGTGTCCCTAACACGATACGTGTCCTCTAACGTGTCCCCTAACATGATACGTGTCCCCTAACGTGTCCCCTAACACGATACGTGTCCTCTAATACGATACGTGTCCTCTAACACCGCGATTTTCAACCGCTGTGCCGCGCCACACCAGTGTGCCGTGAGAGATCGTGATGTGTGCCGTGGGAAAATGTCCAATTTCACTTAAATCGGTCCAAAAATATATAATTTAGTTGCCGCAAATAATTTGCCATTGTTGAGCGTCTGAGCCTGCAATATAGTGGCTGGCCTAGTAATGAAATACTCTTCCATGCCAGTGGGTGGCAGTAGGTAGCGCAATAATTACCGTGTTAATTTAAAATAGTAGAATTAAATGATGCGCGGGAGATGTTGTGGTGAAGAACGGCGACGGAGAAATATTTCAAAAAGAAAAATGCAGACTCTGAAATACTGGGCCCTGGGCAACCGTCTAACCAGATGAAAAGCCCAGAACGAGTGGTGGTAAAAAAAAAAAAAAGAAAACACTGTGAGCTCGAGGCAGTACGGTGAAAGTTATCTTTCGTTTGGATTCACTCTCACCGGGGATCCGACTGCCCCGATTCCGTTATGCTTGGTTCGTGGGGAAAAGCTATCAAGCTATCCTCCTCCTCCTCCTCCTCCTCCTCCTCCTAAGGTGTGGCTGCCACCACAGAAGAAGAACAAGCAGAGACAGGAGGACACCAGAGACGAAACGGCTTGAAGGAGGAAACATGCTGGGAAATCCCCTCTGGAGCAGGAAGGGTGAGGTCATGCCAGGCTGGGGGAGGGAGGAAGGGAGGGAAGGAGGACAAAGAGGGAGGCAGGGAGGGAAGGAGGGAGGACAAAGAGGGAGGGAAGGAGGACAAAGAGGGAGGCAGGGAGGGAGGGAGGCAGGACAAAGAGGGAGGGAAGGAGGACAAAGAGGGAGGCAGGGAGGGAGGGAGGGAGGACAAAGAGGGAGGGAAGGAGGACAAAGAGGGAGGGAGGGAGAGAGGGAGGGAGGGACGATCGGACAGTGATCTCAGGTCAGATCACTACAGTCTGATCTCAGGTCTGATCTCAGGTCTGATCTCAGGTCTGATCTCTACAGTCTGATCTCAGGTCTGATCTCAGGTCTGATCTCAGGTCTGATCTCTACAGTCTGATCTCAGGTCTGATCTCAGGTCTGATCTCAGGTCTGATCTCAAGTCTGATCTCAGGTCTGATCTCAGGTCTGATCTCAGGTCAGATCGCTACAGTCTGATCTCAGGTCAGATCGCTACAGTCTGATCTCAGGTCAGATCGCTACAGTCTGATCTCAGGTCAGATCTCAAGTCTGATCTCAGGTCAGATCGCTACAGTCTGATCTCAGGTCTGATCTCAAGTCTGATCTCTACAGTCTGATCTCTACAGTCTGATCTCAGGTCTGATCTC